>JADFUC010002129.1:0-289088 GCA_019722365.1 Lithospermum erythrorhizon | reverse complement strand
CTCAAATACTTCGTTCAGTTACGTATTGCTCCGATAAATGCTATTTGAAAAGGATATCCAAGGAAATAGTTGGTTACTACTTCTACTAAAAGCATGAATAAAATCTTCATTGCTAAGGCAGAGTGTTCAGCGAAGAATATGCAGTGAGAAAAGGTAGAAATGGTGTTAAATCTTGATGAAGCTCGAGAGTTGATGAAATTCGATGTCGTCGTCTAATCACGGAGACATCGGTAGCACTTGAGGTAACTTCTTTCATAGAAGATCCGATCATGATCGCGGAAGTTATGGAAGAACCCGGCCACAGGAGATCTGGCGGATAAATCCGCGAACGGTATTTGGTATGGTGAAACGCCGTCATTGAAAGTGGCGAACCCCTTCTTATAAAGAAGTGATAAATAGCAAGGATGTGACAAAGGCAAATAGCCATCTGTCGAGATGGATTCTATGTACGAGCAGGTTTGGTCATGTTGGATTGCAAATGGGGTTAAGCCACATTGAATGTAAATGGGTATTTAAGAAGAAACATGATAAAAGAGCGGAAGCGTCGATGTTTTCAAAGATAGACTTGTAGCGAAGGTTTCAAACAAGTTAGCGTATACTATGATGAAACTCTTCGCCCGATTGGCTATGCTTAAATCGTACGGATAATCTTGTGATGCATTTCGTGACTATGAAATATGGCAAATGGATAATCTTGTGATGCTTGGTGATTTAGAAGGATGTATATGGTGCAACCTCGAGCTTTACGTGTCTAAAGGACCTAGAAGGTATGCGAGTTGCGAAGGTCGTTATGGTCTTAAGGAGGCATCCATGATTTGGAATCTGTTTGATGAATCGATTAAAGATTTTGGTTTCATCAAACGAAGAAGAATCTTATTATCTGAGAAGGTAAATTAGAGATTCTCATTCATAGTCTGTATGTCGATGACATACTTATCATTAAAACAACGTAGAGTTCTTGAACTTCGATCCCCGAGGATTGAGCTGTGTAAAACTATTCTCAATGAAGGACTTAGAAGCAAATATATACTTGGAATAAAGATCCATCGAGATCGGGTAAGAAGGCTAATTGGACTGTCGGAATCTTTATGTGAATAAGATGCTGAGGTTGGCATGGTAATTAAAGAAGGGTAATACCATGAGACATGGAGTTATTCGAGCGCGGTGTCATTCTTAGTCTTAAGATGAACAAAATGAAGGATGTACCTTCTGACTTCGGCTATAGGATCATCGTCTTAATGCCGTGTTATCTATTAGACTTTGATGTATTAACTTATCTTATTTGAGTATAACAGTGAATGCAATTGTCAGGAGGTGAGAACCCTTTGAATTCTGATGAATTAAATCTTGAAGTATACGAGAAGAGCTAAAGATGCTTTAAGTATATGGTGGAGATGATGAGATAGTAGTCACGGGTACACCGTGCCCGGTTTTCTAGCAGCAGAGGCGACTATACGTTCCCGATGCAGTATGTATTTTTGTCTCCCGATGGTGGGCAGTATCTTGGAGGAGTTCAGCGGAATCTTATTAGATTCTACCTTGAATGGAGTACATCGCGTCTGGAAACGCTAAAGAAGCATGTTGGATTAAGAATTCGTGGCTGAGGCACAGTGTAGTACGCTGCGTTGAGGGCCGATTGAGTTAGTTTGTGGCAATCTTGGGGCGATAGGCAGTAAGAACCCAGCGGCATCCTGAATCGAGCACGTGCTAGAAAGTATCGGCCTAATTAGAGATATGTGATATCAGTATGTAAATTAGCAGCCTTGGGCAATCAGCCGACCCGCTACGAACCACTAAATCAACCAAGCGTGATGAAGCGTACGATGAACATAGGTGTAGGCAGGATGTCGCGGTGGTGTTAGGTTAAGTGAAGTCGATTATGTATCATTGTGTTATGTGAACAATATGAATATTGTAGCATATTCTAGTATATTTGCTACTTAGATACATATGTTTTAAATTTACATATAATATACATGTATTATTATCTTGATGAGTGAAAAGTTAAAATCCACTGGGATTTAGTCATGTTTCTGAAGGCGACATGAATTGTTGATTATACCTCTTGAGCCTAAAAGCATAGCATATCCAAAGGCCTTGGTGGGATCTTTGATAGTTAGAGGCTGACAGCGTTATATGACTAACGTGGTGTTTTGATTGGTGAGATTGATCCACGTTAGCTGCTGAGGACTAGATCGATACCGTGAGGCAGTCTTATGACTAGGGAGTGGCGTGAGCCGAAAAGAATTCATAGAAGATATGTATATACGTGTCCGATGATATATCGTTTGAATTTTAGGTTCGTGATTCTTAGACCTCTGATATATATTATATGTGTTATATAAGCTACGTACTTGTTATGACAATGCGCTTAGCGGATATTACAACGGCATATGTTGGGTCGCGGTGAGTATAGCGATATATGTTGATATATTGGGAGGATTTATCGTCCTTGATATCTGAGAGAATCTCGGGCTACTGTATGATTGGTATTGATTGGTTTATGGGGCCTTGTAGAAAGTGCTTTATTCGGTTCATCTCGAGTAAAAGAAAGTTGTGTGTGTTTTCATGACCGCAACTTGCTTATGGTTAGCCTAGAACTGAAATAAAAGTGATAAAGGTGTAAAGATATTGATCCAAGGAGGCAAGTGGGGTGTTGGAAATCAATGAGGTGATTCCTTTTATTGTGCTAGATTCACTGACAATTATCGATTCGTTCTAGGTTTGGTTAAATGAGATTACGAAACTTAGTGTTCATGTAGTAATGGTATATTACTAGTAGTGGTCAATTATTATTGTTATACAAGCTTGTATTATGCAGAAATTACAGAAGGTCAGCCTTGCATCTGATGATATTGAATAATATTTCATGAAGAAATTACTTGAGACTTGTATATTGAAATGTATTTCTCGATATTTATATATTGTCGAATATATGTTGATGAACATCGATTAATTAAACTTGCAAGTTTAATCAATTAATGATTGAAATCGATGAATAGCTTGATAGAGTTATTAGATGGTGACCTAAGTTAGTAATTTTTAATTGACTTGTTAAGTTAATTAAAAATAGAACAACTAAAACTTAGTAACTTCAAAACAATTTAGAGGTGCAGAAGCTGCGTAGCGGGCTAATTACGTTTAACTTGAGTTAAATGATTTCTTAACGAGTTGCAGTGGAATTTTGGAACTTTGGTATTTAAGAGGGGATTAGGTTTTTAATGAAAGAATCATAAAAAGCCTCCAAGCACACCTCAAGAAAGCAGCCCACTCATGGTGAATTGGAAGAATTTTCTCTTCCGATTCTCGTCTATCCTGAACTCTAGCAAGTTCAAGTACTCGGTTCGTTTCCCTCTTTGGTGTGTGCGTCCAGAGGGCGTACTTCCGGTGTTGAACAAGCGTTGGAGGTCTTGAAGGGGCTTTCACGCGAGGCGCTAAAGCTAAGGATTTGGGTTCATTAGCTTCCGTTGAAATGTAAATTAAGTATTCGTACATTTGTATTTTATGTTTAGATTAATTTATATTATTTTGAGAATCCGGGATGTATGAATTGGTGTTTATCGAATAAATTCATCTTAGATTACCTTTCAAGTTATTCATTGTGTAGCGGGTTAATGTATGTGCATATGTTATATATATAAGTATGAATATATGTGATGGGATCGAGTACATGGTATTTGTATTATTTCGAACTTTAATAGTTGACTCCACAATTCTCCGTAGGCGGGCGTTTATGCACAGGTAGGAGCGTCGTTGAGGTAGTGAGATGTTTTCTTGGCTAGCGTGGAGATCATGGAAGTGAGGCCGGTGGTGGCGTAGGGAAGTCCTCGTCGGTCGTTCCCGCTTGTTGTCGGCTGTATATTTGAACTTATTATTGTATTTATTGAGGGGTGGTTGTCATACATTCCACATGTTGTATTTTGGATTTTATGTCCTTGGGTTGTATTATTCCGGGTGGTTTGTGATACATTTGTCGGTTGTTTTGTTGGATGTATTGTTGGAGCAACGATGGAATAGAGTTTTGTCATTATTAATGTCGGTAGGTCATGTTGTTATTGTATCCGTGATCGGTGACTTTGGTGTATGATTGTTAAATCTTGCTTGGCGGTCGACTTAGGGTGGGTCGTTCTGATTTTGGTATCGAGCTGAGTTTAGAGTCTTTATATGGTGTGCTTGTGTGGTTATTACTAGGTTGATAGTTGTTAGGGAGTTGTGATATTGGGGTTTTCTTGTGAGATTCGATCTTTCCTTTCTTTTTTATTTGTAGATTGTTGGAATGCCGCCCACGCCGTGCATTCGGTTGGGAGTCGCGGAGGTGCGGCAAGTCTTTGCGAGGGAGGCTGAGAGGTGGTAGAGGTGCAGAGTTGCGGGGAAAAGTATGGATAGCATTGTGGCGTGTGAGCCTAGTGTCGAGACCCCTGCGAGTTACAGGGTAAATGTTGAGTGAGATCGAGGCGTAGTGCGCATCGTGGCCGGGAAGTGGAGTTACAAAATGGTATTTGGCCAAACCGCAGGCGGGACCACTTGAGTTCTTGAGGCGGTGCACTTTTCGAGGCGTTGAGTTCATTCGAGACTTGGAGAGTATATTTGAGCTATGGGAGTTCTTGGAGAGAGTTGAGGGCGTATTCGCCGAGCAGTGCGTGGTGGGCTGAATTGGTGGGAGAATGTACAGGCTTTGATTGCGGTGGCCTTGGTGTTAATGGGATCAGTCGTGGAATTATTTAGAGGGCTTTGTGCTTAAGGTGCATATGTCGACTCACAGAGAGAGAGGAGTGATCGAGAACTTAAGCAAAGGGGTAAGAAATATAAATGACTACGAGAAAAGATTAGGTGATCTGCGATGCTTCCGGTGGTGAATCCTAACGAGGGGAAGAGGATCGAGGGAAGGTTCGGGGACGGAATTGCACAACTACATGAGCCCAGTGAATGATGCCTTACGGTGAGATGGATTTGGTGAGTGTCCGGGTTGGTGAGAGAAAAGAGGGAAGATATAGCTGACTTCTGCGAAGATGGGTGGCGATCGAGTTAAGGTTCGGGGGCGTCATGCTTATTGGCGGCCGTTACGGCGGAAATCGATTCGGTGCCCGCCCACTGAATTCTCAATCCCAGGCGCTTCTTGTTTTACATGCCCGAGGTCTTTTAATCGGTCCGGGGATCTCGGAGAGGGTGTGGGGAGGCGAGGTAGTATGGAGTGTTTGGATTGTAAATGGCAAGGTCATAAATTGCGGAATGCCGAGGCAGGGTTGTGAGTGCATTATACGTTCTTGGCCGGGAAGACACATTCTTTGATGGTGTCCCAGGAGGCGGAGTGTTAGTGGGAGTGCTGGCGCGTTTACTCTGAATGCGGTAGAGCGGAGGAAATTTATCGAAGGAGATGGTGGAGGTCGGTCCGGTGGTAGGGAAGCTTTGGGCATGGAGGTTGGGAGTAGTCGGGGTAGTAGGTTCTGCGGGATTTAGTCGGGGTGGTGCTAGAACTGGTCGTGGGCGGAGATATTTGCGATTACCAGCGGGGCTTCGAGGTTCCCCGAGGTGGTAACAGGTACTTTAAGTATATGTAGGTTGGAAGCAAAGTTTTGTTTGATTAGGAGCTACTCATTCACTTGTATCTACAATTTTCCAGCGTATTCTAAAACTAGAAATTCTTGCTATACCGCTTCTAATTCCTAACTCAGAGATTGGAAAGTGTTAAGATTGATGAGGTACTTAGAAATTATCCATGCGTATTGAAAATCAATGTTTGGAGATAGATTTACACGAGATGAATGATTTTGATGCTTTATTTTGGGAATGGATTGGTTGGGAGGCGATAAATGCGGTGATAGATTGTAATAAATGCTTAAGAAGATTGAAATATCTGATCACAGTAAATCTAAGATCTTAACTGCTGGGTGATAGAAAAATTCTTTCTCTTGTCTCATTCCTTAGTTGGCCATAAGATGTTGAGAAGTGGATGTGTTGGTTATCTTTCCGTATTTATGGAGCACGGTAAGGAGAAGATCGTCGAGGAGGTCCATTAATAGGTGAGAGAGTATGTTGATGTGTTTCTGAGGTGCAGGACTTATACTTTGTGCGAGAGGTGGGTTTTCATAGAATTGATTCTGGTACTACTCCGTTTTTCTATGGCACACTTATAGAATGGCTCTCTGAGTTGAAGGAGTTAGCCCTTGATGCGAGGATTGTTGGATAAAGGGATTCATTAGACCAAATAGTTCACCTTGGGGTGCTCGGTGTTATTTGTCAAGAAGGATGAATCTTTGACGTTATTAATATCGATTATGAAGCGGTGAACAAAGTAACAATTAAGAATGGAAATATCCATTGCCTAGAATTGATGATACGTTTGATCGGTGGAAGGATACTAGGATATTTTCTAAGATTGACTTGAGGTGTTACCGTGGAGTTGAGGATTAAGGAGGATGATGTATCGGAAGTCGGCGTTTTAGAACAAGATATGGGCACTACGAGAGAGTTTTTTGGTGATGCCGTTTGGGTTGATGAATGCCCTGCCGGCGTTTATGGGCCTTTATGAATCGGGTGTTAAAATTCTTTGGATAAATTTGTGGTGGTGTTCGTTGTGACATTTTGATATATTAGGAGGTAGTGAGGAGAGCATGAGAACACTTGAGAAGTGTGTTGGAGCATGAAGAACACTTGAGAATTGTTGGAGACTTTGAGGAAAATGAATTGTATCTTAAAATTTTCTAAGTGTGAATTCTAGTTGGGAAGAATGCGATTTAAGGTCGTTTGTGATTTCGGGGAGAGGGTATAAGTGTTGATCCCCGAAAAAAGTTGAAGGCTGTGATGAATTGGGAGCGACCACTTGAGTGTTGCGAAATCTGAAGTTTTTACGGGTCTAGCGGGATACTATAGGAGATTTATCACGGGACTTCTCAGTGTACTTGAGCCAGTTGACGAGAGAAGGAGTTTCGTTTGCTTGGGTGAGGATTGTGAGCGGTGTGATGAGTTGAAAGGAAATTGACTACCGCGCCGATTATTGACTCTTCAGATCGAGGATGGATGGCTACGTTGTGTATAGTGATGAGTCGCGTCGGGGGTTGGGATGTGTCTTGTCTGACATGGTAAGGTGGTAGAGCATAAATGTGACAATTTGAGAAATCATGAGAAAAGCTATCAAGCCCAGCGATTTAGGCCTTTCTGATTATTGTTACTTGCTTAGGATTTAGGCATTATTTGTATGGTGTGACTTGCGAAATTTAAAGCGATCACAAAATTTTGAAATACCTCAGCCTTGAAGATTTGAATACGAGGCGGTGAAGATGGATGGAGTTTATTAATGATTATGATGTTTCCATTGAGTATCGTCTGGAAGACGAATGTAATTAGGCGATGCGTTAATTAAGTATTGAAAAAAGTTAAAGGGAACGTTGAATGAAATATGAAACGCTTGGTGTTAATTTTTGGAGTGGGAGTTGATGGCGGTTTGTTAGGCGCAAATAAGAGTTCGGCCAGGATTCTTGGTGAATACTTGAGAGCTGACAAAAAGATGTGCAAAAGATAATTGGGGGAAGTGGCGGAGGCAGATCGGAACTATGGTGAGAGATGATGACCTCTACAAATACATGGTAGATTATTGGTAATGCTTTACTCTCGGGGAGTTGAAGAAGGAGATTTTGGATAGGCAGCGTAATGCTCGCGTATAATTGTAAATCTGGTGGGTACAAAGATGTATAGAGACTTAGCCGGTGTATTGGTGTGACATGAAGAGGGAGATGTGAATTTGTATCAAATGTACGGCTTTGTCAACAATTGAAGATAGAACAAACATCGGCGGGGCTATTGCGGCCACTTCACATTCAGTGGACTTGGGAGCATATTACGATGGACTTTTGTTTTGGACTCAGTCGTTGAGAAAGAATGATGGTATTTGGGTGATAGTGAATGGTGTCTAATCGACTCATTTCTTACCAATTAAATCTACTAGGTCTGACAGGTTAAGCGGCGAGTTGTAGGTGGATCAAATTGTTCGGTGCATGGAGTGTCATTGTCAGTGTGTCGAGATGAGATGCTAGATTCTCGATTTTGGCAAGGATTTCGAGGAGACGATGGGGGCGAGGTCAATTTAGTCACGTCGTTTGTCCAGTCGGATGGGCGGGTCAAGAAGGCAATTCAAACATTGGAGGATATGTTGCGGGCACGTAGTATTAAATTTTTCGAAATTGGGATGAATTACTAAAATGGAGTTGCATATAATTATAGTTTCAGCGCCCGATGTGGGATGACACCATTTGAGGCATTGTCTGGCGAGAAATGTAGGACTCCGGTTTGTTGAATGAAGTAGCAGAGATAGAAAGGTGTACGGTTCGAGAGTTGGTGGAAAGATTCGATTGGAGAGAATAAATTGATCTGTGGCTTTTTGAAAGTGGTATGAGGATAGATAAAAGATGTATGTAGATGGGTACGTCTTTGTGGATTTAACCTTTGAAATTGTGATAAAGTATTCTTGAGAATATCCCGTGGAAAGGTGTGTTGAGATTAGGAGAGGAAGTTGGGCCACGATACATCGGCGTATGAGATTTTAGGCGAGTTGGTCGGTGGCTATGGATTTAGCGTTACCGCAGTGGACGGAATTGTCTTCCATGTCATGTTTGAGAGTATATATCGAGAGCGAATCGATATTTTAGAGTCCTGACGATAGACTTGGAGAGGACCTTACATGAAGAGCTTAGGTGAAATTCTTGTCATAAGGAAAAAGTGTTGCAAAATAAAGTTGTAGAGCTTTTAGTAAAGGTGTTGCGGCGAAACCCGGCAGTGGAGGAAGCTACGTGGGAGCAGAGGAGGAGGATGTCGGGAAGTCAATATCCACGGCGTCTTTTGACATGAAGTTAGTTCTTAAACTTTGTGCTATAATATGTGTATATAAGGATGAGTAAGTGATTTAGATGGGAACTGAGTAGGTGAAAGAGTAAATTTAGAGACGAAATTTTATTAGGTGAGGGAGGCAAAATAACCCGTTATTAAGGTATAAGCATTTTTTTAATATGATTTTAGTTGCAGGTTGAGTGTTTGCGGTTAAAGTTAAAATTTGAAATGAATAATGATAATATAGGTTGAGCGATAATATATTTTGAGAATAGAAATTTAATTTGACTTGTGTTCGAATTATGTTGTTAATTAAGCAGAAAGCTGAAATTCCAGAGCCAAGCGATACCTAAACTCCACATAAGTATCCTACCTACCACCGCTAAGTCCATACTTATCCTTATCTCCTTAAAAACACAATAAAATCATTCTTCTGCCAGAATGAACACTTAAGCTGACCGTTGATTTTTCCATTTTACGGTGAAACTGTTGAATCAGAGCCCTCGAATCTTGTTCTACGTCTTAAAATTATCAAAGTTATGAGTTTTAATCTTGAAATCTCATAATTTTAATTTATAGTTGATTATTTGATGGTTTGACTTTTATGTTGACTTTTAGATCTTGAATTTATTATGTATTAAATGTTATCAAATTGTAGTTTATGGGATTTAAAAGGTGACTTTGGTGATTATTGGGGTTAGAAAGTGGTGTATGTTGAGGTTTGACCTTGTTGACTTTTGTCGACTTTTCTTAAATTAACTTTAAATTGTAGTAGAAGAATAGAGGACTTTAATATGGTTATTTGGGAATAGAATTATTGGTTTGGATATGGATAGGTGAGATTGGGTTGAAAGTTTGAGGAAAGTTAAGTATGGCGTTTAGTGTTTGAATTGGGGTTATTCATTAGTTGACAATTGTTTGTTGGATTGATTGGAATGTGATTAAAAAGTGTTATTGTTAAGAGATATTAAGGTGATGACCAAATATTGGGATTTTACGAAGTTGGCAATTAGAATGTAGTTACGTTGGAATGTTAGAAGTGTATATTAATCTTGGGGATAGGATGATTGCTAAGAGTTGTAAATTTGAATTGTGAGACGTGGTATAACACTCGGGGTATATAGATGTTAAGAGAGGTTATTCTACGAGATGTGTTATAATGTATAATTTCTTTGAATAGGAGTTGACTTTGGACTATGTGAGGGCCTGGGGTCATCGTCTTGCTTTTGAGGCTGGTGGTCTGAATCTCACGATGGGAACCTTTGTATATATTACGTTATATATTTTGCATGTGTTGTCTTGGGAATTTGATACGATATGTGTATTGTGTGATTATGATTGATATTATGAAAATTGTGATTTATAGTTAAATATTATGAAATAATTATGAGATTATGATTCATATCATGAGATATTAGTGATTATGATTTATATTATGAATAGTATGAATATGATTCATGTTGTAGAATTGTGGGTATACCCGTGTATTTGTGTGGTGTGTTGTGTGGTATCTTTGTGTGTTGTGTGTGGTTGGCCAATGCGAGATGTGTTTTGATTGCTGTATGTTATTTGACCAAACCGGAGGTTTGGTGTGCATATTGTGTGGTAGTGGATTGGAGGTTGGTATGATATGCGCGTTGAGGGTGTAGCCTCGATCGGGAGGATGGAGAATTGGAGGCCTCGTCGATTATTTGGAGGTGGATTCGCCGTATGTGTATTATTTGGAGGTGGATTACTTAAATATGTATTATTTTTGGAGGTGGATTCTGCGTTTGTTTCTTGTTGTGGAGGTGGATTCTCGTTTGATGACTTTGTGTGTTGAGGCTGTTTCTCTTAAATGAATATGCGTTATTTATGGTTGTAGGCTGCATGTGCGTTGTATTATGTCGTATAAGAGGGTTACATGTGATATGTGGGCTGATTATTAAATTTGTGTGGCAGGGTTAATGTATGTAAATATATTTATATATATATAAGTATGAATATATGTGATGGGATGAGTCCGTGGTATTTGTATTATTCAACTTAATAGGCGACTCACTGTGCCAGCTAGGCGGGCGTTTATGCTGGAGTGCAGGAGCGATCTCGTTGAGGTGGGCGAGGATACATTTTTGTTGGTTAGTGGAGGCCATGGAGTGAGGCGGTGGTGGCATAGGAAGTCCTGCATCGGTCGTTCCCGCTTTTGTTGTCGACTTGTATATATTTACAAACTTTGTGTATTGTATTTTATTGTAAGAAGTGCAGTTGTCGTCATACTATGTTGTATTTTTGGATTCTTGTATCCTTGGGTTTGTATTATTCGGGTGGTTTTGTGATACTGTTGTCGGTTGTTTTGTTGGATGTATTGTTGGAACAACGATGGAATAGAAATTTTGTCATTATTGTGTCGGCGAAGTCATATTTGTTATTGTATCCATTAGACCGGTGACTTTCACGGTATGCGTGTTGTTAATGATCTTAGCACTCAGGCGTAGGCTTGGGGTGGGTCGTTACATAGTCCGTTGTTCGTTATAGAAATCAGCGGTGGGCGTGGTGTCGTTAAAAGCCCAGCAGCGTTGTGTGTTGGGCGTTATAGAAACGATCACGTAGCGATATGTTCGTTGTGCCCGGCCAAGCAAAATGCGGCGTATTGTTATCTATTGGCTTTATGTTTGATGCGTTCGGTGATTAAATATATTTGTGTGTCGATTTGCATCTTTATATTACCCGGTAAAATGGGTGTGGGATGGAATTGGCTTCCGGCCCATGATAAAATAAATGGTTTTGACATATTCTTGAAATGGAAAATGGTGTGTGTGGAGTTAGGTGCTTATTTCAGATTAATGGTCGGACAGAATGAATGGCCGCTTATTTCTATCTTGATCAAATGGTAAAATGATTTTAAGCCATCGTCTGACCAAGATGGAGGTGGGGTAAGTATTTCGAATCCCAATGCTAAATGCGGTGGGTAAAAGTAAATTGTCGAAATTTCTACCTTTAAAAATAGCGGTCTTGAAAATAGTTTTCTCCATTATATACATAGTACCTATAAAATTCACTCCTAAGTTGATCTAGAAAGTATCACAATCATTTGAACTATATCGCCTCTCTTATTTTGTACCATGTACCTTAATTGTGTCTTATTCTCTCATTTCTATCTTCTATTCTATGTTCTTATAAACAAATCAATCACCGACATGATTGGAGATGAGAGATTGTGTGGTTATATAGAATCTAGCTAGTCTTGGTATAGAATGAACAAAGAAAATTTAAAAGAATATAAGTTAGGTAAACTATTAACATGCAATTTTTATCACCATCATCCTTAAAGAATAGAAGTGTTTATATTGACTGTAATGGTAATTAAATTGATAGAGTAGATAAACTTATGATCGTGAGGTTATAAGTTTGATTTCTCCTACCAACATTTTTTTTATTGCATCAGTTAACCCAAAATTTAGAGAGTGCGCACGTAAACAAAAGGTGTTTATATTGACTATGAATAGCATGCTTATATTGACTATGCATTACATTATATAATTGGTTGAAATAAATAAAACACAGTTTACAAATTGATGAGAAAAAACCAACAAGGCAATAACAACCCAAATATGCATAACATCTTCTTGGACAACCAAACCTTGTTGCATCTTTTTCTTGTTTCTTTTATTTTGCTAATTTTCTTCAAATGGCTCTTGAAACCATCAATAAACAGAAACAAGAACAAACCACCATCTCCAAGGAAGCTAACAATACTTGGAAATCTTCATCAACTAAGCTCATTAGCTCATCATTCTCTTCATGCTTTATCAACCAAACATGGCCCAATCATGCTGCTTCACTTTGGTAGCTACCCCACTTTGATAATTTCATCAGTAGAAGGAGCTAAAGAAGTCATGAAAACCCATGATCTTATATTCGCAAGCCGCCCCGAAACAAGCCTAGCAAAGAGACTTCTTTATAATATGAAAACCACTTCTGTTGCTCCACATGGGGAATATTGGAGGCAATTGAAAAGCATATGTGTTCTACAACTTCTTAGTAACAAAAGGGTTCGATCATTTCAATCAATAAGGTTAGAAGAAACAGAAAACTTGCTGAAAAGTGTTCAAGAATCCTCTGTTTTGGGTTCTGTTGACTTGAGTGAAATGTTTGCATCATTAACAAATGCAGTTGTTTGTAGAGCAGCCTTTGGGAAGAAGTATAGTGAAGGAGAAAGTGGAAGGAAGTTGAGGAAGTTGTTCAAGGAATTTCTTGTGGTTTTGGGGACTATAAGTATTGGAGAATTAATTCCATGGCTTTCTTGGATAAATCATATTAATGGTTTTAATGATAAAGTTGATAAGGTTGCCAAAGATGTTGATGAGTTTCTTGAAGGCGTGGTTAGAGAACGTTTGGACCATGAACAACTTGTGGATTCTAGACAAAAAACAGAGGAAGGAGAACACAAAGAAGATTTTGTTGATATTTTGATTAAAGTTCACAAAGATAACTCCACTGGATTACATCTTGATATTGATAGCATCAAAGCTTTGTTACTGGTATGTGGTAACAATCTCTAATTCTCTATCATAGTGTTTAATTGTTAATTGTAAAAATTATTTTCATGTTTGATCGATGGGTGTCATCATATTATTATAAACATGACTATATTATTTAAAACATGAGTATAAAAATTAGTGGATCATCCAAGGGTTGAAGGAGGCAAAGAATATAGAATCGAGAAGGTCTTTATATATGTCAATTACTCTAAAATAATTTTTAGTCTCGTACTCGTCTCTCTTGTATCTTTTTGGTCCCTTAAGTTATAATCCTGAATTGGAACCTAAAACTGTTAAAAAATCCTACGTTCTTAGTAGACTAATTCTTACTACCTTAAATTAATATAATAATTAGATTCCACCCATAATGATAAATTACTTTCGGATCGATAACTTTATGCTAATTCAGATATGACAAACATAAAAATAAAGTAATAAACGACACAAGAATTACCCTTGGTTCACCCTCAATGTGAGAGCTAATCCAGTCTGATACAGATCCACTAATAAGTTCAGGAAGAATCATGACTCAATAATCCTATTCTATTATCTCAATTAGATGTTTTCAAGCCTTAGAAATCTCTCTCAAGACCATTTCTTATTATTCTAATATTTGAGTACAATAATAATCAATCAAGAGACTCCTATTTATAGGCTACAAGAGATACTAGGTCTAAACCTAAACTGAATAGAAAATTGGACCCAAAAAAGCCTAAAAACCGCCTAAAAAATTTGACTCACCGCCTCGGATCGACCCCTCCATCGGCTCCGATCAGAGGCCGATTGCTATCCAGTAATTTTGAAGCCCCAATTGGCCCCTGTAGGGGCCGATTTTCCCCCTGTTTTTGGCCAAATTTTTCTTCACTTCAACAATCTTCCACTTGAAGACAAATTTCGCAGCTTGTCTTCTCCATTAGTCTTGAACCTGCAGCATTACCCCGAGTTCATCATCCTCGAACTCCCACTGAAGCTGAACCCAACTTCAGTGTCTTGTTCACCAAACCAATAACATTATTGAATCTCACCAACTTGGACATCGAAGAGACACAGCCAAACCCATTGCCCTGTTGGTCTTTTCCCACATTCAAATCAGCAACATGTTCTTTCTTCACCTGCCAAACCTTCTTGATCTTCTTCCCACGTGCCTTGGAAATTTTCCAAGCTTGATTGGTCATCAATGAATCCCTCTTCTCTTTCTTGGCCTTGACTTTCCACCTGATCCATCAATTGACATTCGGTGTTTGATTAGAACACCTTCTTTCAGCTAGAAAAATATTAAGAGATTGAGAAACCCTCTTTACCGTGTCTTTTCCTACGCTTGCTAACCCCGGATGATCCTTGCAACAACCCTTTGGTTGCAACCTTATATAGAGTACCTGATTTCTAATCCTTAGCAACGACATGTGCTCCCTTTGTCACCTTCCAGGACTCACCACCAAATGTAATTCCATAACCCTCAGCATCCAATTGATTTACTGAAATAAGATCCAGCATGCTGCAGATCCACTAATAACTTCAGGAAGAATCGATTACATGACTCAATAACCCTATTCTATTCTCTCAATTAGATGTTTTATTATAGATTGAAAAATCTAATTACAAGTATCACAAATCTCTCTCAAGACTATTTCTTATGATTATAATATTTGAGTACAATAATAATCAACCAAGAAACCCCTATTTATAGGCTACAGGAAATACTAAGTCTAAACCTAAACCGAATAAAAAACTAGATAAAAAAGGCCTAAAAACCGCCTTAAAAATTTGCCTCACCGCCTCGGATTGGCCCTTCAGGGGCCGATCTGTGGCCAATTGCTATCCAGTAATTTTGAAGCCCAGGGGTCGATTTTTCCCCTATTTTTCACTTCAACAAAAAACAAAAGGTCCTAAGTTTCTTGATGTATAATTCTAGTATTATATAAACCTGTACTATTTTGCATATAAATTGACGTGAGAGTTCTTATGGTAGGACGTTGTCACTGCTGGCACTGATACAACTGCGACAGTACTAGAATGGACAATGTCAGAACTTTTAAAACACCCGGAGATCATGAAAAAGTTGAAAAATGAGATTAAAGAAGTCCTCAATGGCAAAAAAGATATCACGGATTCCGATTTGGTGAAAATGCAGTATTTGAAATGTGTGATAAAAGAAACGCTTCGTTTACATCCTCCGATCCCATTGCTCGTCCCACGAATAGCAAGAGCAGACACCAAGATAATGGGGTACGATATTGGTATCGGAACATGGGTGGGCGATCAATGCCCGGACTATAGGTAGAGAAGCTGGATATTGGGATGAACCGTGTAAGAATTCAAACCAGAGATTTTTGATTCTAAGGTGGATTTAGGACATGATTTCCAACTCATTCCATTTGGTGCTGGAAGGAGGGGGTGCCCTGGAATTTCTTTTGCAATTGCAACTAATGAAATTGTGCTAGCTAATCTTGTGCATAGATTTGATTGGAAATTGCCCAATGGAGTTCTAGGGGAAGAATTGGACATGACTGAAAAGCCTAGTTTAACTATTGCAAGACAATTTCCCCTTCTTGCTCTAGCAGAACCATGTTAAGAATACACCGAACTTGACTTCCACTTTTGTTAAATTCCACATTATTGTTACATTTCTAAGCACATACCGATTTTACCGCTAGCTAATTTACTACTTTTTATTTCTCGAAATTGTGATATTTTTATCCTCTTGGCTGAATTCACACAAGATTTTGTTCATCAAACTTGCACGACTGTATATCATGTTTTGAAATTTAAAATTATTCAAGTACTCCGTACTATATAAGGTGAAAATTCATGTAATTCCATTAATCATTTCATTGTTCCATTTTCTCTCAAGCTATAAGATAGTTTTTGTTTAACGGAAAATCTGGCCAGCCGCTATTCTTTTCGAAAGGCGCAAAGAAACCTCGAACCGACGCAGAATAGTTCGCAAACCACACTGCATGTGCTTCATGCCAGCGATGATTCACCTCAAAAAAGTCAGTTGATGTAGGGAATCAAACTCATAACCTCATCACAAGAACAAACTCACCTATTCTACCAACTTAAATAACTTCGCTGACAAGCTTATAAAATACTTATCTATCTGACCTTTCAATATTAATGTGGAGTTGAGGGTTGATATTAATTTGAGAGTTCATTTTTGGAGGTGATATTAATTTGATGTTGATATTTAAAACGTTAGGGGTTATTTAAAAATATTAGCAATTGACGAAAAATGCCAGTAAAAGAAGTCATGTCTTGCTCACATGATTGACTTTAACGGTCGGGCCTCAATCAAATTTTCACCTGTAGACAGTGATGATTTTTCAAAAATAAAGAATCCATTGTGATATTTCAAACATATAGCGATCAATGCATACATGTAAACATGTGCCATCATCCCTACCATTAACCCTTATTATTATTATATTATAATTCTTATAAGATGAAATTATTATAGAATTATGATAAATAAAATGCTCATAAAATTAAATAAGTATAGATTAATGCTTAACAAATTTTTGAATATATGCTATTAAGTATATTAAATAGATGAAAATATTTACTCTACATATATTTGTTATTTATTACATGAGGTTGTTTTATAGTAAACTGAGAAATAGGAGTAAAATTTGATAAATATATTAGATTTTTTTAATATAATCAAAACAAAAACAATAGACTAATTTTCAAAACAATCATAAATACTAAAAATTCGTGCTATAGCGAACGGCTTAATACATGGTAAGCTGAGTTGTGAGCTTGTCTCTGATTTTCATGTATTATTAATATATATATATATATATATATATATATATATATATATATATACTTTTACGAATCAAAATTAGTATAATATTAACATTTATAAAGTTTTTCCATGGAAATTTTAAAAAAATCGAAATTTCTTCATATTCTGATTTATGTATTTTATTGTTTACTTTCTTGTTTTGATTTTGTTATCAAGTTTGAATATCATGTGCGCTAAACTATTTACAATTTTTAAATATTCTTATTGAATTTATATAGAATGTATTTTTCTGTTGAACTTAGTTTCTTATTTTGTTCTTCATATCGAGTAGTGATTAATTTTATAAGAATATTAGGTTGTGATTAATTTCTTATTTTATTTATTACATAACAAGATTAAATTCGAAGTTTGAACAATGCATTGACCAAGTGAGCCTGCTTGGGACTCGGCTCGGTCTCTACTTGTGCTTGGTAAAATTAAGTGAACCGATGACTTGTCTCCAATAGTCACCGAACAGAACTAAATTTCTCCGGCTTGGGTTCGACTCGACTGCAAATAAAGTGACCAAATGAGCCTGCTTGGGACTCGGTTCTGTCTCCACGAGCTCGGTTAAATCAAGTGAGCCAACGACTCGTCTCCAATATTCACCAAACCGAACTAAAATTTCCCCAGCTCGAATTCGGCTAGACTGCAAATAAATGGTAACGGGCGAGGGAAACAATCAACGGTGCATTAAAAGACACGTGTCGTCTAGATCTATCCTCATCTAGAAAGGGTTCCTCTTCTTAATCCGCCGCACACATTTTATTCTATCTTTACAAAACAATCCCAAATAATTCTTTTTGTTCTCTACAAAAAATCCCAAAAATTGTTGAATTTTTGTTTTGCAGATATGGAAATGGAGCAAGTAACTGAATTTCCACGCAATTTCATTGATCTTATGCCACGAAAACGACGTCGTTTAGGTTGGGACGTTGGTCCTCAGACCCCTAAGGTATTGGATCTTATTTTTTATTTTATTTTTTAATATTTTTGTTATATTTTTTTTGTGTATTATGGGTTTTGTTAGATTTAATCAAAGATTGTATTTTTATTGAATCAGAGATGAGTTTATTTGTGAATATGTTTTATTTACTCTTGTGGGTTATGAGTTTTGTTAGATTCAATCAAAGATTGAATATTTGTTGAATCATATATGGGTTCTTTGTGAATATGTTATTTTTTGGTTTTATTTTATGAGTTTGATCTTTCCGTATATGGGTTCTGTTGGATTCATTCAGATATAAGTTTATTTGTGAATATGGTTTTTTTATTTAATCATTTGAATTTTGAGTTGATGGGTTTTGTTAAATTCAATTAAATATTTGGGTGAAATATGAGTTTGCTTGTGAAGATGGGTGTGAAAAATTGAATTTTTTATTGAGTCTGGTATGAGTTCTCTTGTGAATATGGTTGCTACATATTTCTACCGCGATCTGGAAAGATGGTATGATTTTGAATCTTGATGGTTGACTTTTAAAATTTTGATCTCAAAATTGATGTATATGTTGTACAATATTTGGGGAAAAATATATCAAGAAAATAGTATTTTCAACATTATTTACTGTTCATTACTATTAACATAATGATTTTGATTCAATTGAAAGTTATGTGTCAATAAGGATCCAATGTTTGATAATCTTTTGCCCACGGGCTTATTTATTTCATGGACTATAATTTTAGGTCTATGAATTTCTGAATCTATAATATGTAAGGTTATTCGTATATGGCTGAAGCCTGATCTTGAGGTATTTTGATTTTTTTGTGCTTTCCATGTTGTTATGCTTTTGTTACCGAAGCTATTTGTTCTTGTTTTGGGATTATCTTTATTCTTTGTTACAGTTGCGCCAATTAGTTTTTATAATGATCTTCGAGGATGTTAAGGTTCAATGAGGTAAACAAAATTTGATATTATATATTAAGAGAAGATGAATGGATGCATGTGTGTAGGCTCAGCTAGAACTTTTATGTGGGCAAGATAGTGGAATTCTGACAAGCTATGCAACCCCGAAGGCAACATCAGACAATACTATTTCTGATTTTGTTAAGGAAGTGGCTCGAAATGGTTCCCCGCCATTGAGAGAAGATGACAAAGATGGGCATTATATGTTTGAGCTTGGAGAAAATTTAACTTCTCGCTGTAACGATCTATTTCAATCATAAAGAAGATTTTACTTCATGTCAATTAGCTGTTATATGTTTACCTTAAGTTTTCAGTTATATATATTGAAAACACTTTCGCTTGTATTGTTGCTTGCATATCTAAGACTTGTCTCCTGGTATTGTGCCTTACACAGATAAAATTCATAGCAAGATGGGTGAGGGAACCTTTGGTCAGGTACTTGAGTGTTGGGATCGCCAGAGAAAGGAAATGGTAGCCATAAAAATTGTCCGTGGTGTTAACAAGTACCGCGAAGCAGCCATGATTGAAATTGACATGCTGCAACAGCTTGGTAAACATGATAAAGGTGGCAACCGGTGAGCATCTTATCTTTTGTGTTAGCTATATATTATTATGCAGATGGCCATTTAGGTGTTGTATCTTTTTTGTCAGTGGTTAAGCTTTTTTATTCCTTGCAGTTGTGTGCAAATACGGAATTGGTTTGACTATCGTAACCATATATGTATTGTAAGTTCTTAGATTGATTTGGAGGATTAAATACCCCAACTTAACAGTATTTCGGGGATTAAAATTTTGGATGAATATGAATGGTTTCAACAGGTCTGTGAGAAGCTTGGTCCGAGCTTATATGATTTTCTTCGGAAAAACAATTATCGACCATTTCCCATTGATCATGTTCGTGAGATTGGCAGACAACTGTTGGAATGTATTGCATGTGTGTAGTAATTACTCGGTTCTGTTTATCTTCTAGTCTTTATATACCATAGCTATACTAATTAAAAATTAATCTGATTCCTATTAATTTTGTTACTACATCTGAGGTGCTACAACCTATGTGTTCATCTGTAAAACACAAACAATTGTCCTTCCCTTCTTTTATATCTTAAACTGACAATATGTGCTTCATGTGTAAAAAATTGCAGTTATGCACGATTTGCACTTTATCCATACTGATCTGAAGCCTGAGAATATCCTTCTCGTGTCCCCTGAGTATGTGAAAGTTCCTGAATATAAGGTAATTGTGTGTAGTAACTTTAAATGTTCGTACAAACCCTTCTATCTTCTCACTTCCACTGTGTTCCTTTTAGTATTTTTACTCTTGAATTTTTTTTTTTCTGTTTTTAGGGTTCTGGTAGGTCACTAAATGACAGTTCCTACTTTAAAAGAATTCCAAAATCAACTGCTATAAAGGTGATAGATTTTGGTAGCACCACTTGTAACAAGAGAGACCAAACGTACACTGTTTCAACAAGACATTACCGTGCTCCAGAAGTCATCCTAGGTTTGTAAATTGCTTCAAGCTAACACTTGCTTCAAATTGGTGAAGTGTGATATGTATTTTAATGTGTTGGATTACACGCAGGGTTGGGTTGGACTTACCCTTGTGATGTTTGGAGTGTTGGCTGTATACTCGTGGAATTATGCACTGTATGTGGTCTGATGTAGTCTAATTTGATTTTTATTATTTTCATGTTATCTGGACATCATGTTTATTTTTGTTGATATTCTTGTAGGGTGATGCATTGTTCCAAACACATGATGACTTGGAACACCTTGCCATGATGGAGAGGGTCCTTGGTTCATTGCCTCAACACATGCTGAATAAGGCTGAGTAAGTTTTATTATTCGAGTGTCCTTATAGAAGCAACTTAAAATTTCAGTACTGGAGTATTACATTCGTTTCAAATGGCTTGTGATTATTATTGTCTGATAAATTTTTTAAATTGTCTTCTGCAGCCGCCATGCAGATAAATATATTCGAAGGAATAGATTAGACTGGCCTGAAGGTGCCGCATCCAGAGATAGTATCAGAGCTGTTTACAAGTTACCTCGCCTTCAGGTATTTCCTCCCTTGAGTTAAAATGTTGCTTTATAGATTGATATTCAGCTTTAGTTGGTGATTAAAACAAGCCCACATTGTGATTACAGAACTTGATCATGCAACATGTGGACCACTCGGCAGGGGATTTGATTAATCTCTTGCAAGGGCTTCTTAAGTATGATCCTTTAGATAGATTGACAGCAAGTGAAGCTTTGAGGCATCCATTTTTCCATAATAGGGACCATCGTAGAAGATAATAAAAAATTGCAGGCGACGTTTGCAATGAGTGTATATAGCGGATGTTGTTGTGTTTTTGTATTAGTTTTGCGTTAATGAGTTCTTTAGATTTCTGTTTGTATTTGTTGTAGGTTCCTGTTTATTTAAATTGTAGAGTATTTGTCTATCACTCTCCTTTTGTGCTAACTGTTCTCGGACATCTTCTAGTGATATCATCCATTACTCAACTGTCCACTCCAACACGAGTTCAATATAACTTTTTTCCTCATCGATCAACATTCAAAATCGTTGATCAATTAGATCTTACAACTTCTTCGTAACTTCTCCATAATTTAACATTCATTTATTTATTTTTCATTTTTACATTCAATTAATTCGACGATTTTATTCTCTCAAAATCAATTAATTATTCAATTTTTTATTCGATTTGGTTACTGATTAGCTTTAGTATTGATGGATTAATATTTTGACCAAATGAATTTATTCATATGTAATTTATTTTCATTACAGTGCGATTGATGTTGTGTTTAGTTGTGTTTTTATGATTCGTTTGTTTTTATTTTTTATAAATTGAATTGGAATTGTTCAAATGTAATTTAGTTTTATTTGTTGTGATTGATTAAATGCTATCATAGATCATTGGATTTAATTTGGTTTAGGTTTTTTCGAGGTTAATCGATATGCAATCGCTTATTGATTCATTTCTCATTCTGGCTTACAAATTACAATATATTCCACAATTATTCACTATTTTCATTTGAATTAGTCATTAATTAGTTCAAGTAATCATATTTTAGCGAAACTACATTTAATTAAATTTATTGTCCAGTTTGTTTCGTTGACTACTGTTTGTGCTAGTGATTCGATAAGATAGCGCATTGAATGTTGAATCATTAATTCTAAAGTTAATGTACTTGATTGTTTAATTGGAGAAATATTTGATAATGTATACTTTTTAAATAGATAGTTTTAGTGCACTTGTACATTGTTGATGCATTCCGGTTTTGTTTTAGTTGTTAAAGTTAAATTTTTGGTGTTGTTTATGGTTGTTTTTCTGTTGCATTTTTTAGAGATTTATGGTGCTGGTTATAAGCACATATAGTTCAGTCTTTTAATTTAAGCAGTTTTGGGTATGTTTCGTTGAAGTTTTGAAGCTTCTCATTGGTGCGAGGAGAGTACACTTGTAGAGCAACCTTGGAACTGTTTTATAGCTTCTTTTTTGTGCAACTTTCAAGATACAACTTTTAAGCTTTGGTGCAATGAGGCTATGGATTTGGAACTGTTTTGGTATATTTTTTGTTGTTGTTCTTTCAAGCATATTTGTGGTTGTTTTTATGTGAAAATGTTGTACTTTTCTACTTATTTGAGGTTATTTTCTGAAAGTCAAAAGGTTAGAGGGGCCAGAGAAAAGATGAAGATTCAAGACTCTACATTTTTAGGAGACATCAGACAACAAGGAGCATCACCTTGTAGCATTTTTTTGTAAATCGAATCATCTATGTATTTTATCTAGTAGAAGTTAGGTGCTCATCTTCAGTTGAAGTTTGTCAACAACAATATGTATTGAAAATTCCAAACATAAATAGTCTTTATAAATTTGGCATTTAACAAAGAGAAGGTGATAACTTATGTCATTGTAATGTATTGTTTTCATTCCCAATGATGTTATTCTCAATTATGTTAACTCTTTTTTACTAATCATTTATAGTTTCAGTCTATGTTGTTTATATTTCTTCTCAATGATACACTTGAAAAAAAATGCTCATATTTCAATCATTACACGTGTACTCCAAACACAAAATATACATATTATTAATCTCTGGATATATATGTACTCAAATATATGTCTACGGAGTACATATATACTCCATATATGAATATACACATTATCAATATAATTCAGCAATAACATTTTTGACATTCCTAGCTACATTTTACTATTTCTAATTCTACAATGTAAGAAGCAATGTCATTCTATTACAATAATTTGGCCTTGCAAACGGAATGAGACTTTTCCTGCTCTTGACGGCCAGAAAGCCTTTTCATATCGCACTCTCAGTCTTCTATTAGTTCGACTGAAGCCGCTACTTCTAGCAAATTACCAATCCAGAGTGTGTGAGCTAGGCGCCACATGAACTGCCCAACCATCTAGAATGTTGAACATAACATATTCCATATGCTAAGGACCAAAATAATAGGCATGGTTTCAAAACATGTTATGAATTGCGGCCAAAATCTATCCAAAATCACCCCAAAAACTATCTAGAAATCCAACCGAAAACATCCAAAATGTGAGAGAGAACACTTATCCTTCACCCATCACATTGCGGTTAAAGCCATAACTGCCTCCTCCACCAATTTATCATAAAATCTCAAGAAAATCAGCCCCCCAGGCATACAGAATCCAAAAAAAAGTTTGGTCTAAACTGCACCAGAAAATGCAACCCAAACCCATAAATTGACAATAGATTAGTCCTTACAAAGTCATTGGCAAAATATATCAACACTCAACCTAAAATTCATTATACATAGTACAAGTATACTCAAATGTGTGAGCCTAAAGTGTATATGTACATTGTATACATATGTATAGAATATAATACTAAGAACTCTGATTTTTTAAAGTAAATATGTACTCTAATTTGTGTTCATATTGTACATATATACTTAAATGTGAATAAAACTATGTATTATATTTTTAAAGTATATATGTACTTAATTGTGTATTCCAGGAGTATATAAGTACTCTAAATATATTTACACACATTAACTTAATAGATCTAACAATTTGTTATAGTATATATGTACTCCACTATGTGTAATTGGAGTACTTATGTACTCTTAATACATTTAACTACATTTCTCCCTACAACTAAATATTTTTAAAGTATATATAAACTCATATGTGTATTTTGAATATATATATATATATATACTCTGAATATATTTACACACTTTCACTTCTTACAACTAAGTATCTTAAGAGTATAAATATACTCAAATCTCCGTGTTTGTAGTTTTTATGTATTTAAATGTGTTCACCTAACAATCTAGAGTGCAAATGTACTCTGATGACTAGATCTAACTTGTATTGACTCTGATGACAAGATCTATCAAGTGTAAATATATACTCCATATAAAATATGAACATTTCAAATTACAATAACTTGATTCTAAATCAACAAATTAACATGTATTTATTAATTTAAAGTGGACAACAACTGTAAGCCTTAATTTTATACAAATTTTAAACTTGAAACTATAATACAATTCAAATCATGTAGAGATGTCACATCCCACATCGAAAAGTCGGGTGTATTCTCACACTGGGTCATATATAAAAAATCTTCGACTACTATCTTCAATTATGGACTGGGTTTTAGAAGAACTTTATAGATTTTAACATGTATCAAAGCCAAACCCGAGTTGAGGCACGTGTAACCCCGCCGATGTTATTCGACAAGTAATTCTCGCAAATTTAAATGCCACCAAGATCGGGTTATATCCGCCGATGTTACATCCACACGAAAAGTCGTAAGTGATTCCTCAAGTCAATATAAGATATCAAGGCTACTCCTCTACGTTTATTTGGCTTTAGAGTGGACTCTATATCCTTAATTAATATCTCGTATGTTTTAAATTAGAAAATTAAATGTATTAATTAATTTAAAGTTTACAACAATTGTAAATCCTAAATTTGTACAACTTTTTAATTTAAAACTGTAAAATTATATAATTCAAGTTCAAATACATTAGAGATAGTAATATACTCAAATCTATATCAACATCAGAGTACACAAATATGCTATTTCACTTTTTGTTTAATTGAAATTCATTAAATTATCAAGAGAATTCGCAAAAGTTCGAAATTTTCAATTACCTTTTTCAAAATTTCATTGAATTTGGGAACAATATCCTTCTAATTTTATCATAATAGAAATGATTTCTAGAGATTATAGATAGTAGAGAGCAGAGTATAGAGAATATATATAGGAGGTAGAGAGAGTATATATATATATATAGATATATATATATATATATATATATGGCAGTATATATATGGCAGAAATGGCATTGCCTAAAACGCAATGGTGTGAATATTTATTTGATCTTTTAATTAATAAATGCTAGCATTAATTGGTGGGGCCGAGGTGTGTCACTGGACAGACATAATTTGCATAGTTTGCACATACTACATACCATCCATATCCATATATAAACGACTCTCGAATTCAACTTGGATGAACTATCATAGGTAAGACTATTTTCAAGCTACACAACACCTTTTTCCAAATTCACACATATATTTTTACTTAAAAATAGGCTTGGCCACTATCATAATGGTGAAACTAGAGGTGGCGTAAGGGTTTTAGATGTTTAAGGACATATTTATAACGAAAAGAATAATGAGGTTCTAGAGGCTTCAAGTTATATTTATAACAAAAAGAATGATGGATCCTTTTAAGTTCATACACATATTTTGATCTTGTTTTATCCCTTCTGGAGATTTTGAAATGACATATTAAAGATTAATTGAGCTTTACAAGAGTGGATTTGTTACTATTCAGAGGTGGAACCGAAAATTTATAGGAGGGTGAATATATAAATGATGATTTTGTTTTTGAATTTTGGGGATTAACTATTTAATTTTTGAATAAATAAATGATAATATTTACTATTTAATAGTAAAAATTTAATTTTCAATGTCCACTATCAATTCATAAATTATAATCATGCTAATGTTACTATTATTATCTTGCATAAATGTGAGGATTATACTAAATATTGTATAAGTAGTAATATTTTGAAATGAAAATATCAAAATAATATTTTTAATTTATTTTACTATTAACATGGTTGATTTAAGTCAACAATGCTTATATTAATTAAAAGTTAAAACAATGAAATTCGTTAACTTTGATAATTAAAAATCAAACTCAATAATCTATTAGAATCCCAAATGGCTTCTTGAGATCTTTATTAAAGAGGGACGTGTTGGGTTTTCGAGATTAAAATAACAATTATAAATAAACCGAAATCAGAATTCTACGAATAATATAAAACACACATACACGGTACATTTCTTCGTGGATTCAGAGTTTTAACATATCTCGAGGAGCACTCAATCGCCGCAGATTGTCTATAAGAATAGCACCAACGCATTTGAACGAACTGGAACCAATGAGAATTGATTCCATTTATTATGCCCGGCTATGACAATTGTGTATCAATTCATTTACCGCTGTTAAATGCATTATCGTAACTTGGTGTTCAACTTTAGTAATTATATATTAGTAAAGGCGGTGGGTTCTCATGATAATTTAAGGGGTTATGAGCGATTGCTAGATCTTACTATTAATCGTGTTATAATAATAGTAATTATCAATTATTATTATACAACTTACTATTATCTGAGTTTGTAATGGTCACACGCATACAAAGATTTATTATTTTGCATGAAATTAAGAGAATCAGATAATCAGAAATGTATTTCTAATTATGCGGTTCACATTTTATGTAGAATATCGACAATAAATAGAATCACTAAATAGTTATTTAGTTTGTTCTAGTACTTTAGTATTTATCAATAACTTGGAAAGATTATTGATATTGACTCATTACTATTTAATTAAGCTACTAAAATTAGCCTAACTTATTGAATGGAACTCATTAGCTGCCTTAAATCTAACTAATAGAGCTTAACGAGCCTAAGCTAATACTTAATGATCGCTTATCGGGTTTGTTTTAACCTAGCCCTTATATGGGGGTGTGCTTAGGGTTTTTCATGAAATAATAATAATACCTTCATCAAAAACCCTAAAGTCGCTTCTTTAGCCGATTTTCCCAAGAAAATTTCGGGGTTTTTGGTTTTGTTCAACCTTGTTTACTAGCATAAATCCGGTTTCTGATTCAACCTCTCCCCCGGTTCGGGATCAACCAGAGATATCATCATACGCATTGATATTACAACAAGCGAGTTCGGTGAGTCAAAATTCCACGCTAGAATTTTAAGCGCCAGGATTTATTGGTGGAATTTACTCGGCCGTATCAGAACTGGTTTCGTTATTTATATATTGTATTACGTATTTTAACAATGTAGTAAGAATTTTAAGATCCCCGATCTATGTATTTGTATTTATACTCATATATCCATCGAGTTTCCATCACGAACCCCTCTCGCGGGATTCCTTTACTGAGCTCCTTTAAAATATTAAACCGGAAAAACAGACAAAATTTTCAATGAGAATTTTCACCTACTACTCGACTCAAGATAAAGGAGAGTTTTTCTTTTCACTATTTCGCTATGTTGAATACAAAAAATGAATGAGCAAGTATTTTCATCAACTTAGGCCTTTTTATATCGGAGTTCCAAAACACCCAAAAACGAGGCGAAAAAGATGACGCGTGGTGAACTTACCACTCCTTTCCGCCATCCTCATTACTTTTATAAGCATTTCAACAATTGAATTTCATTCAACATTTCTCATATTTCATTTTAAACCTCGAGATTATAGTCCTATTAGAAGTTCTGATTTCGTTGTCATAGACCTCAGGCTCGATCGATATACCAATATATTACTCTAGTGCTTATCTAACATCATATTACATAGACATGATGACTTAAAGCTATGATAACCCTAATGTTAATCCACATCTAATATGTCAATTGTCCAACAATCAAACATATATCTAAACCATAACCTCTTAAATGTAGTAATCGTCACAATCTAATTCCTTTTCAACGAGATGATTATTAGATCTACCATCTCTATATTTCCCAACACTTCACTTCTACCCTTGGATGACATTTGTAAAAAGCGCTTACTTTACTTAATCGACACTTAACGATCCCTCAGACGATTACCAAACTATGGTCAACACGTGTCACCATACTCTTACACCTCTGCATTTCGGTGGTATTGCCGGGCCGCGATCTCGCCTAATAATGAAGTTGGCCAATAAATCACTATCGACTTCCGAGGCTTGAAATCTAAACCATTATATTCGGTTGTACGAATTCCATCTTGTGTACAAGATTTCACAACTACACTTGTAATATGCAGAACTCAAGTATTTTGTAATCCTCCCTGTTATGGAAGATTCTGGGACAGGTCAAAGACGTTATTACTCCCAGTAAAAATAAAAACGTATCACCAGTCTAGGATTGTCATTTAACATAAGTATGTCCTTAAGATCAAGACATACATGTGCTTATCATGTTAATTTATAGTGGTTTAGCAGGATCACAGTATTATCATCAAGCCAAGACCTTACATTATCTCTTTAACCCCTCTCCTCTCACGCTATCTCCCGAATCCTTCTATGGGATTACTCCTGAAATGCTGATCCGGCGTGGGATGTGATCTGTCCTTAGCTTGAGCTTGCTCCAGCTTTATCAAACCATAACTCCACTAGAACTTCAATGCCAGGTACTAATCAAGTTTACTTACGACCCCTTTTGATCCAGCCTTTCCTCTAAACAGAATGTACTCAACTTCTATTGTCGAAATGCTCACAGTTGCCTTGCTTGCTACTCCACCTTCTATTGTTGAGTCACATGTTGCCTTGCTTGCTACTGCACCAAGACACCGCACCACCGGCTCAGCGTATCATTACAAATCCATCGAGATCAACTATCGCCTCTATCGGGTTTGAAACCAGAATCGGTGTAACCTCTATCAATAACTCCTTATTATCCCCACCGTATACACGGAACATATTCCTATTCCTTCGGGTGAAGCATTTTAAGTATAGCTTTACCGCAGCTTCAGTGACTTTTACTCAACATGATTGGGTAACGGTTGTTAAAACTCAAAGCATACGATACGCTCGACGGCATAACACGACATACATGACGATCCTATGGATAAATGCATAAAGGTTCCCTTTCTTTGAAATTATCCATTTTAAAATTTTCAACACTTTATCAATATAAGTTTTTGACTCAATCCAATTAGCTTCTGGATCGATCTCTATGAATTTAATTCCAAGAATATATCGAAGCTCCTTAAATCGCTCATGTAGAAACACCTATATAAGCCATGACTTCAAGGTATTCACATAGGTATTTCATGTACATACAAGACTATAAATGCAATCGTTGTTCCACAATCTTCTTATTCACAAGAATCTTCTTCTGCTCTTAATGAAACCAAACTTCGATCGATCATTAAAATGAAATTTTAACTTCGACGCTTGTTTAAGTCCATAAATGGATCTTTGTGAAATAAGATACCTTCTTAGGACATGCAAAAGCCTGAGTTTGTGTCATGTACTTCCTATTCTAGATTCTCGTTAAGTGAATCCAGCTTACATTCATCTACCGTATCTCATAATCAATAGGCAATACGGCTAAGATAATCCTAATGGATTTAAACTCAAGCAACTGGGGGAAGGTTTTATCATAATCAATTTTGAATTTGCTTAAAATATTTGGCTACAAGTATAGCTCTTTATAAATACGGACATTTCATCTTTTATCCGGGCTTTATGCTAAATATCTATTTACACTGACAGTTCAGTACTCTTCAGTAGATCCTAATTAATGTCCAAACATTATTTTGGTACATTGAAATATATCGGATTTCTGTATTATAAGCATTCATCGCCTTTCTGTTTTTTTCATGACTTCTTTCATACGGCTAAGCTCGCTTATTTCAATTATGAAAGATTCTCCATAAATTACCTATCGGGTTCTTTAACGAAAGTTCTATGAAATCTCCAAGCGGTGGTTACCTACCGTTCTCGATCATGGTTTCAGATCAAGTTGAACTCTCCATATAAGAGGTTCACCTCCGAGAACAAATTAGTCACTGCTCAACGTTGACTTCTACCATTCAACAATTTCAAGATTCTCACTCTTCATATCTATCGCTGCTATTCATTCTCATGAAAATGCCATCCGCAACGTAAGCATCTTATTTTCTTGCTCGAGAAATATCCTGGTTTCTTCTAATAACCAATGAAATAACATTTTTTGGGAGATTGGGTCCAAGTTTGTCATTTTTCACCCCTTTGACAGAGGATCTACTATATCAAAACTCTCATGCTTAATCTTATCTCGTGTAGGTTCCCAAATCACATCTCGCTGGGTCTTACAGCTTATTATTATACTGGACACATAGTTCGAATGGAGAATGATTTATCCGCATGCAGAACTTCAAAATGTCACCGAGGAGCCATGGTGCTAGTAGTTTTCTTTAGAACTATGATTTATTATTAAAATAATAATAATAACTTATCAAATGGGAAATAGAATGACAATTGATCAAATAATTCAAAATATATTATCTAGAAAGATGCAAATGACATAATTAACGATCATCCAAGTACAACTTAAGAAATAAAAATAATCAAAGTCATAATTCAGATACATCTCAAGTAACAAACACAATCAAAAGTCTCAATCACCATTAAATAATCAAATATTACAAATAATAAACTATAAAGTTACAAAAATTAATTATTAAAATAAATTATATAAATTGGCTAATAAAGCCCTAAACTAAAAAGAAATTAATATTATTAAAAGTTATGTATTCAAATTATATTTTTACTTTTTAATCAATTTGAGAGCTTTATGTGAATTGCGAATACAAGAGAAATAAATAAGGAATAAAAAAAAAAGAAGAATTAGAAGAGAAACTAAAAGAAAAATATCTTTTATTTTCTCCACTCAGAGCTGAGTATATTTGGGGCAAAGAAAAATTAATTTAGGTTTGGGGACTTTGGGGATTTTCAGTATATTTTTCTAATTTTAAAAAAATCGACACCAGGCTAGCCACGAGCCGCACTAATGCTTAGGCAAATAAGTGAGCAGAATGGGCGTATCCATGGAGCCGCCAGAGGTAATGGACCGCCACACACCACTTCGTGGTTGGGCGGCCGCCACGCCACCACAACGCCAGAACTTATTTAATGTGGCAAGATGGACATTTATTTATAAAGATGATACCAGGCATATCCCAAAAATCAGGGCGGTTCGGATGTGTTTCATCATGGATCAACCATATCTACAAAAATCGATTTTCCTTTTCGACACACTATTACGTTGAAATTCCAACGAGAGCGTAGCTTGCGACACAATACCATTAATTTCTCTAAGATGTAAGCTTCAAATACATGACTCAAGTATTCTCCACCGCTGCATCAAGAACTTAATCATTTGGTCAGAAAGGTTCTCAATTTATTTATGAAACTCTTTTGAACTTTCAAAAGCTCATTTTTATGCTTCAAAGAGATATATAAATTATCTACTATACACGTATGAAAGAATTGCTATGAATAACCTTATCTAGCGTGAGTATTCATTGGGGCCACATACATCAATATGTATGATATTGGTTGCTCCCTCTAACTGTGACATTAGTGAAAAGGCGATTTGGTTATCTCTCGCATGTTATACTCCGGGTTACTGATATGGTTCAAAACTAAATGATGTCAAAATTCCATCAAAGATGCAATTTCTTAATGCGCTTATCACTTTATGTGACTTAAGTTCGCAATGCCACAGATAAAGCATGATTCAAATCATTTATCTGTTCCTTTATTGTTTATGTCAGAGGTCTCATTGATGGTATCTAATACATGTGAGACAATTCTAACAAGATGTCAGACATAACCATACTATTTCGGTACGAAACTAATTTCTATTAATCGAAAAGTAATAGCCACTATTTTCCATTTGTGAAATCAATGATATTTCCGCCAAAAGCAAGATGTCAGATATATTCTTTATTTAATTACCATTCATGTTGGTAAACTTTAAACAAATTGATCCCGCAACAATGGCCATAAAACTTTTGCTCCATTATTTTAATTTCAAGAGGTCTGCTAATTCTCATCCTCGCATCACATTTGTTCTTATTCTCAAGATCCTCACATTTTTGCAAATCTGAGAGTCACACCCGGTATCAAGCACCCATGTGTCAGAAAGTGAAGTAGCTAGTTATCCAACATAAATATCTATGACTTGTGTGGTAGTCGTACTACTCATCTCACCTGCCGTATATTTATTTTCATTTCATGATTTGTTCTGTATCATCACAACAGAGGAAGTGCCATGCATATTTTATTTCTCCAAATTGGAATGGAGTATTCTAGAGTTATTATTCATAGGGGCTTTGTAATTTTAAATAGAAAATATGTAAAAATAATACAACTTTAGTTATTCATGCTCATATCAAATACTCTAAAATCAAGCATATTAGAATTAAATATTTGTGCTTTTACAATCCCACCGAAATCCACTGTTGTATTAATAACAATCATTTCCAAATTCTTTTTTAAGATAACAAATTGTTTAAACGACCAATTTCTCAAGTGAATCAGATTAGGTTTCATCCTTAAGAAGTTCAAGTACTTAAAAGGGTTGATCGGATGTTCAGATCAAGATCGAAGTCAACTAATCGCTGCTAAACGAGAGTCATGGGTTTAATCTTGACTGATTTAAAATAGAGGAATCAGAAGTTTCAATCCAAGATCGATTGATTCATTGTTAAGGCTCGCATAAATGATTGTGTGTCATTTCGGTTTCAAGACTTGGCTCTAAAACCCATCCTCTTTTATTTCTGGCGAATAGAAACTGCGACTCACTCCAGAGGGTCCCTGGAAGTTCTTGACAAGTGTCCCCACTTTGATCGCAGGACTTGGACCTTTCGACAGGTCCTTCCAGGCCATTACAGTAGCCGCTCGGACTGCTTCATCGAGGGCCTACTACACCCCGTGATCTGGCCGGTGTCTCGATACGCAGGACATTTTCAAAGTATTTTTAGAGCACTATATGCCTTCTTTCTATTTTAAAAAAAAAACCCTACCTTTTTTACACTTATTTGACATTAATCTTTCTCTTACAAATTCTCAAAAGGCAAAAGTTGCCTGGGTCGGGAGTAAGTAGAGCAAATCTTAGGAGCGGTGCCCTCGGGTCCACAGTCCAGCTGATCAGCACAAACCTTAGCTCGAGTTCAGTCACTTTAACAGGCTGAGGCTGTTTCGTGTATCATTTCTTCCTTACCTTCTTTACTTTCAAGTGTCTTTCCTTATTTTACACTATATTTAGTTGTTTAATTTACTAATCATTCTCGAGCTTCGCAGTTGATTTACAAATCAATTCATATTCACATAGTTTGTTATTTCCGCTAATTCGATTAAAACTTGAAAAGCTAGAAGTTTAATTTAAACCTATTCGCCAACGCCTCAAAGTTATATTTAGGATACAACACTTGGCAGTATATCAAGATTCTATACATTGAGAGTCGAACGCACAACACCATTTATTTCAACTCTCAATCACATAGGTAGGTGCAATTCATCACCAATTACATCATCATGATCTCAAGGCCACTAAACTATCTTAGATCAGATAGCCGATTCTTTTGTCACCGGCCCAAGTCCTGCATTTAAATCACCATTTGGCAACCAAGTTCATCGACATGAAAGCTCCAGTCGATGCTTATGTACCAAGTCCCGCACTATGGAAATCAGATAAAATATTCCCCATTAAAACAACCTTAAAGATGATATTTATTTGACAACCCTGAGGTCTGCATATTAAACGAGACTCCAACTAACTTACAAAGGTATGACACATCGCTAATTCTATGATTAGTTATTTAACCATTTTGTAATTAAATTAAGAATATATACACACGACGGGCTATATAACATAAATTACACGATAAAATATAACACTAATAAACATCATGATATTTACCTATAAAATTGTGACTAGCTTCTAAACTACTAATCTATTGATGATCTCTATCATCTCCTCATTTCCTCAAGGAATTCAATTTTCAATTAATTAAATGATAATAAATTGAACGAAAAGTAAATACTAATAAATTTTATCTAAAATCAATGTGTCGCATTTCCCAAAAATATCTAAGTCATATCAATTAATCTCCTTCTTCTCTCCATTATCATAGTTATGTAATGCATTTCTGAATATTCGAACACAAATCAGCTAATGTCATAAATAATAGATAAGAACTATGTTTTGAAAAGGTACACAATTAATCTAAATAAATATATGTCATCAGATATCATCAAATAAAAATATAATTTAATTATAATAAGTATTTAAATACTAGTTATTTAATTTATATTTTACAAATTTAATTATAATATATGTTACTAAGAAATTCTAATTATCAAATTTCATCATGGATTTGCAATTTAATTAAAATCAATTCAAATTATTAAATTTAATCAAATTAGAATAATTAGTTAATAGTCTCATTTTAATCAATATCATTTATCAATTAATTAAACTATTTGTAGTTAAATAAAATTAATTTTTAATTAATGTCAAAAATATTAATTTTGAGCAGGTCAGCGCTTTAAAACAATTTAAAAACCCAAAAATCTAAGCCAAACAAAAACTCAAGGCCCGGCGAAGTCCAACAAGGAGCCCTCAAAGCAGTTAGCCAACTACTCTAACGGCCCAAAACCACTCCTGACACCCACACTACGGTAAGAAAACCCCGACGCTAAGCCGGCTATCAAGATGACATTAATGCTACATCATGTGATCGATTTCAAAAGCATTGTCAGGCACAGTTGACTAGTCAACCTAGTTTGACTGAGTTGACCAACAATGGGTTGATCACGGCGTCATGTTAATCATGAGGCCATCGCCACCGACACGCCGCCGCCGTCGCGCCGTAACATTCTTTTTCCTAAAACGTATCACTTAATCGATTCAAAACAAATCATTTAATCATGAAAAGTATTTACCTACATTAACAATTTTTGAAAATGATTAACAATTAATCAGATTTAATTATTTAATCAACATAGTTCTACAATATGAATTAAAAATTATCTAATTGCAATTCTATTAGATAAAATTCAGATTCAACAATACATAAATAATTTCATGCATTTAATTATGTAATTACAAATTGTGAGGTCAAGTTCATGACGACACTCACCGATTTTCGCCAAAATACCATAAAAACCAAAACCAGATTCTAATATAAAAACAATATAAGGCAAAGCGTATCTTTCTTCTGATTGCAAATGTAATCTATCCCAGTAGACTCTAAACAATCAACGAGATTGTCTTCTAAGTTAATAGTCCACACCAACGACACAACCCTCCAAAGGGCTTTGCTAGTTCATTTAAAATATTAAACTACATCAGAATATAAAAATCAATGAGAATTTTCACCATTCATCAAAGAGAAAGAGGATAGTTATTGTCTTTTCACTATTTCTCAAGTAATACAAAAATGAATGCAGCAAAGATTTTCATCAACTTGTGTCTTTTATATGTGTTCTAATACACCAAAAACTAGGCAAAAGATTATATTAGAAATTTCACTGTTCTTCTCTATCTTTAGCCGCCCTATGGGGCATTGTCCAACAATCAAATTTGGCTCAAACATTTCCTCGTAGCTTGATTTTAAACCTTTATGCTATACCAGATTATGTTTCGATTTCGGTTGTCAAGCAAGGACTTAAAGTTGATCACTATAACAATATATTAATATATAGATTATGAACGGACTCTAGTAACCCATCATAACCCCTAATGTTAATCGAGTTACATAATATGTCATTTATCCAACAATCGAACATATATTTGAACTTATAACTTGAATGAAGAATTTGTCAGACAATCTAATCGCTCAACAAAATATATTTATGGCATCTATCTAACATTCTCATATTTCCAATGTAGACGAACATCCATGTACTGATTCTTTCCTCCCTTCTTTTTTATCACAAAAACAACAACGACAGTGAACATTGGACACTTCATTCTCTTTCGGCCTTCTTTTGGGAGAAGAATATTTACAACTCTTCTTCTTCACAAAAATTCTTCATTTTCACACAAGATATATCATAACCTGACACGCACTATTTCACGCATTTGCATACTAACTTCACATGCTCAAAGCATACTGTGATATCGCCAAATAATTGGCGAAATGGGCTGTATTATCAACAAATGTGTTATATAAGCTAATTGTTATATCACAAGACGCTTAATTTTCGCTTCAATACCGATTAATGGTATGCTTAAGAACAATTATTTTATATATAAAAAAAACAATCTATTTAGAAATGGACGAAGCAATTGTCTTAACTGACCAATGAATCTAAAGAGAATATACCTTGTCCTAAAATAAAGACCACAAACATAAATTTATCATTTCTAAATCCTTAATTCCTTATTTCAACACCACTTAATTAATCCAAAACGACGTCGTTTTAAGTCTACTTCATAGCTGCAGGTAAAATTGCTTATTGCTTTGATTTGTGTCAAAAAGTATCGTGTTAATTCTAAAGTACCTTTAGAATACTAGCATTTGATATATTTTTCACCAAGTATTATACAACATAAATAATAATAATTGAGTTTGAAATTTAAAAAGTCTAAAAATCAAAGCTGGACAATTTTTTTGGGATGGAGGGTGTATATTATGTCAATTATAATTTTCTGGGTTTGCTGCATTCATTGAAAAATTAAGTAAAGATTGCATTTTTATGTGTGTTTTGGTTCATATAGATGAAGATGTTCATTATTGAGAATGGATATTGTTTTATCATACTGAAATTCAAAATTAATTTAGATCTAATTAGAACAAAACATTGCACTAGCTACTACTCTTGTTATCTGTGAAGTAGTAGATAGTGTTTATACTTCACTATTGAGTTAATTCGGAAACAATCTCCCTTTCATTATAGAGGTAAATTGCATACTGTCCGAGCCCCTTTATCCCCTTAGGAGGAGCCTCTTCAGAGGCATTGGCACATGTTGTTGTTAATTAGAACAAAACATTGTACTAAATTTGTTGAGTTAATTCGAAACAACCTCATTTAGAAACAACCTCATTCTCATTACCGGGAGAAGGTTGCGTACCATTCGAGCCCTTTTATCCCGCTTAGGAAGGAGCCTCTTCAGAGGCATTAAGACATGTTGTTATTAATTAGAACAAAACATTGTACTAAATTTGTTGAGTCAATTCGGAAACAACCATCCTCTCATTTCTTGGGTAAGGCTATGTATAATCCGACCCCCTTACCCATTTAGGAGGGAGTCACTTTAGAGGCATTGCGGCATGTTGTTGTTAATTAGAACAAAACATTGTACTAAATTAGTCGATTAACTTGTTAACACATGTAGTTTGGTTAACTTATACTTAGTATATAAAGAGTATTTTTTGAGTAAACAGAGTCGAAATAGAACAATATTATTACAAGGAAATTACTATTAAGTTGTAAGATATAAAAGTAAAGATTATACAGAAAATGTGGGAGGTAGAAACCAATCATTGATCTCCTTATCACACAAGAAGAGGATGATGGATGTGCTTTTTTCCTCCACAAATTGTAATTTGTAAGTTTCCCTCTTGCAGAAAAACTTATACTTGAAGTTGTGTCAGTACACTTAAACTCAAAGTTAAACTTGAAGTTTTCTATAACCTTGAACTCGGAATTCATAAGTTATCCTCTTAAAAAAGAGCTCAGCTAAAAACTCTCTACGGCTTGATTTGCATTCATAAATTATGAGAAACAAACCTTAGACTTGGTGAGTTGGTGAAGTAAAATGTATAAAATTAGCTGGTGGCAGTATTAGAATAACAGTACATATACATAAGATAATGTATCAAATATTACCAACATTCTTGTTAGATTGTGGTGTTGAACCTCGGGACTTTCTTGGATCTTCGTTGTGACATATTTGTGTAATGTAATATATGATGAAAAACATTGCAGGCTCTATGTGATGGGTTCAATACCGGGGATTATTAATGGACAAGGGAAGCAACCTCTTTTTTCATTTGGAGTAATTTCTGATGTGCAGTACGCCGACATTCCTGATGGGAAATCTTTCCTTGGTGTCCCTCGGTATTATAGACATAGTTTTGATGTTTTACAAAGGGCTGTCCAGAAATGGAACCAGAAAAAGCCAACATTTGCAGTCAATTTTGGGGATATCGTAGATGGTTTTTGTCCAAAGGACCAATCCCTAACTGCAGTATCCAAAATTGTTGATGAATTCAATACATTTGATGGTCATGTGTATCACATGATCGGAAATCACTGCCTTTACAATTTACCTCGAGAGAAGTTGCTTCCATTGTTGAAGATTCCAGGATGCCACAATCTTGCCTACTATGATTTTGCTCCCATTCCTGAGTATAGATTTGTTGTACTTGATGCCTATGATATTAGCACTATTGGATGGCCAATGGGTCATCCAAATTCATTAGACGCTATCAATTTACTCAATCAGAAGAATCCCAATACTAATAAGAATAGCCCGAATGGACTGGTTGAACTGGAACGAAGATTTCTCATGTTCAATGGTGCAGTTGGTAAAGCACAGTTAGAATGGTTGGATCACGTCCTTCAGGCTGCAACGACATCAAACCAGAAAGTGGTTGTATGTTGCCACATTCCTCTCGACCCTGGTTCATCGTCAAAAGAAGCTCTATTGTGGAACTACGATGAAGTGATGGATGTAATACACAGGTACAATTGTGTAAAGGCCTGCATAGCCGGTCATGACCACGAAGGTGGGCATTCAATTGATTCCCATGGTGTTCACCATCGGGTCTTGGAAGCAGCATTGGAGTGTCCCCCAGGAACCGATGCTTATGGATTTGTTGATGTTTTTCATGATAGATTAGTACTAAATGGTACTGATAGAATGAAAAGCACAAGTATGGAATTCGCCGCTTAGACAATCATATATACTGTGTTAAACATAGTGCAAATTGCACATTATATTGCAAGAATTACCAAGAATGTAAAGAAAGAATTTGTTAATCAATGTATGGTCTTATTCAATTTCTTTTCCAAGCTGTCTGAAATTGCCAAAGGACTGGTATGTTTCCATTATCCTCAAGGATGACTTTACAGCATGGTGTAATTTTCTCTAGCAAGTAATCATATAGCATATTCATATAATTATATCATGACATTTTCTCAACTTTTGTATAAAATGGCAGGTGCCTGCCCGCTAGCGCATAGGAGCATGCTATCAAGCCAACTTTGTATGTGAAACCAGTTAGGCAATCACAAATGACGCAGATTATATTCTATTCAATAATATTTTAACTAATTTTGTAAAATATAATGTATTTTAACTCAAGACAAGAAAAATGTTATCTTTTAATTTACTAAAATAATCGGAAAGTATTAATTTATCGAAGTCCTAGCTGATAACCTGAAAAGAAAAAACCCCTGTTTAAAAAGTGGGAAATAACTATGAAATGAACCAAAAAAAAAGTTACTCAGAAATAACAGAGCGTAGAATTATTAATTTAGCACTCTATTCCCCGGAAGTCGACGGGTCAAAAGTATTATCTAGAGAGTTTGCTGCCAAATAACGAGTATTAATTTATCAAATTTTACCGGAAGCTGATAATTGTAAAAAAAATCGAGCTTCCACTCTCAGTGCCCACATAAAAACAAATTGAAACCAGATATAAAACAATCACGACTGCATCTCATCTACTACAAGTTCCCGCTTTCAAATTACGGGCGGCATTTAATATCTCTATTCAATAGTATTCAATGTACGGCCGACAACTAAAAAACAAAATCACGATACTTACCAATGCATGTAAAATAATGAAAAAGGAACTAAAAAGAAACATCTAATTATTTAATTTAGCACCCCTATTCCCTGGGAAGTCAGAGGGGCCAAAAAAATGTTATCTTAGAGAGTTTATTGCAAAATAATCGAGTATTAATTTTGTCAAGTTTCTATTGGTGGAAGCTGATAATTGAAATAACAACCGTATAAAAGAAAAGGAAAAAAATTATCCACTTGAAAAAGGGAAAAAAACACACTGCATGTGAATAATTTGAAAAGGAACGAAAAAAAAATTGGAATTATTAATTTAAAGACTCATACCAGAGTCGGGACATGCAAAAAAATATTATCTTTTATATTTATTAAATACTGAGTATTAATTTGTCGAAGTTTCTAACAGAAGTTGATTGAAAAATGATAATTGAAAAAATTGAAAATAGAAAAGAAAAAAAAAAAAATCAAAGAATTCCACAACCATAAGTTCGGCCAAATAACGGGCGACCGATGTTCTATTCTAATAGCTGTCAATTACTAAAAAAAACAAACATACGTGATATGACCGCCAAGATAGAAATAATTTTAAGAAAGAATGAAAAAAGTGGTTGAATTATTAATTTAGGGACTTCTATTACCGAGCGTGTGAGGCTTCAAAAATATTATCTTTAAAGAGCTTAAGATAAAAAAAAAAAAAAAAATATTCAAGAAAAGGAATAAAAACACAACAGATATGACTGCACAATTTGAAATGAACGAAAAAGCACAAATTATTAATTAGCACCTATCCAGTCAGGCAAAAAATATTATTTTTAGAGAGTTTATTAAAATAATCGAGAATAATGAAAAATGAAATCTAAAATAATGAAAAATGAATCTAAAAGAGCACAAATTATTAATTTAGCACCTATTCTCGAGTCGTGAGGCAAAAAATATTATTTAGAGTTTATTAAATAATAGAGAATAATGAAAAATGAATGAATTATTAATTCGAAGACGCTATTCCCCGAGCCGAGAATTTATGGTCATGAAGTCGATAATTTAAACGCAAGTGGGAAAAATGCAAAAATAAAATGCAAAAAGAAGTCGCTTCCACCGCCTAGAGAGTTTATACTAATTATTAATTTATCGAAGCTTATCAGAAGTTAATAATTGAAATAACAATCGGTTAAAGAAAAGGAAAAAAAATTGTTCACGCGGAAATAAAAAAACACGTACGCATATTTATCGCCAGATAAATAAATTTGAGAAATGAACGAAAAAAGAGTTCGAATTATTAATTTATCACCCTTGGCTACCAGGGCCGGGACCTAACAAAAAAATATTATCTTTAGAGAGGTTATGTTACTGAGTATTAATTTATCGAATTCTCACCGTAGTCGGCGATTGAAAAAAAAATGATAACTGAAAAAAAAATTCTTGGAAAATGAAAAGAAAAAATCACGCCCAAAGAATTCATAATTATGTTGTCAAATGACTTAAACGATATTCTATTCATTGGAATTACTAAAAAGGCATAGTCAGATATGACCGAGTAGAAAATAATGAAGAAAGAATGAAAAAAGCATGAATTATTAATTTGTGACTCTATCAATAGAGTCGGGGGGCCAAAAATATTATCTTAAAGAGTTTAAGAGGAAAAAAATATTCAAGTGAAAAAGTGAAAAACACAGCCGCGATAGTGATCACAAGTATATAAAAATAATGAAAAATGAACGAAAAAAAGACAATGATTAATTTAGCACCTCCTATTCCCTCGAGTCGGGAGGCCAAAAAATATTACTAGAGAGTTTGCATAAATAATCATAATAATGAAAAAAATGAACGAAATAATGAACGAAAAAGAGCACAAATTATTAATTTAAGACTCCTATCCCTCGGAAGTCGGAAAAGTAAAAAAATATTATTTTAGAGAGTTTATTAAATAATCGAAAAATAATGAAAAATGAACTTTTAAAAATAGAATGAATTATTAATTTAACATTTATTATCCCCGAGTCGAGAATTTATATCGAGTTGATACTTAAAAATGCAAAGAAAAAACTAAGCTGAAAAACACAAATGATACGACTGCATAAATTATGAAAAAGTGAAACTTAAACCTCAATTATTAATTTTATCACCCGATACCGTAGTCGTGGGACGGACAAAATATTATCAGAGAGAGGTTATTAAATAATCGAGTATTAATTTATCGAATTTCTATCATATTTAGATCATGAAAATAATAATTGAAAAAAAAAATGGAAAAATGGAAAAGAAAATCATGCTCCAACAATTTGACGACTATGGGCAATCGGCCAAATGACGGATCTAAACGATATTCTATTCAATAGTTGGTTGAATTACTAAAAAAAAGCATATCGGAGTACGATCATCACAAGTATGTAAATAAGAACAAGAAAGAATTTAAAAAAGAGAATTTAATTATTAATTTAGCACTCTATCACCAGGCCGGAGTGCCAAAATATTATCTTAAAGAGTTTAAGAGGAAAAAAAATATTCAAGTGAAAAAGGAACAAAAAAAAAACACAGTCGCATATGATTGTGCATAAAAATAATGAAAAATGAACGAAAAAAGCACAAATTATTAATTTAGCACCCTATCCCCGAGTCGGGAGGGGCCAAAAATATTACTTTAGAGAGTTTATTAAATAATCGATAATAATGAAAAATGAACGAAATAATGAACGAAAAAAGAGCACAAATTATTAATTTAGCACTCTATCCCCGAAGCCGAAGGGGCAAAAAATATTATTTTAGAGAGTTTATTAAATAATCGAAATAATGAAAAAATGAAAGAAAAATAGAATGAATTATTAATTTAAAGACGCTTATCCCTCAGTTTTATTAATTTATATCGTAGCTGATAATTTTAAAAAACGCAAACAAAAAAAATGCAAGAAAAAAGCAAAAAAGAAAAGAGGTTTTGCTCCACGGCGCTTGGTCCTATGACCATTTGGCGAGGGTACAACACACACTTTCCTCTTTGGCCACTACTATTGATAGTAGAAGTTTGTCAATTGTTAATGTTTGTTTTAAATTATTTGACATTTGTCGATTCCAATATGTCTTTTGGCTACGGATAATCCTATAAATAACTATTATTCAGATCTATCTAACAAGATTGTACCAAAATCTGACAGGCCAAGAATATACATCTAATAATGGACGTGACTACCACCTAGTGGGCCGTAATCGTGAAAACTCAAATAGAACCAGTTGAACTATCCAACTCGGTAAAGGAGAAGAGAGCCTCGAGACTAAGGCCTGATTCCGACCTTGGACTAAGATGACACCATCAGATCATTTCACCTTAATGAACCACAAATCATTATCAGCACAAAGGAGCCATCAAGGCTCACCAAAGTACTAATTCCAATAGACTATAAAAGCGAAATCCTAGCGCCAAATCAGTTAAGTTCACTTCGATATCCAAATTCTTTTTTTTTTTTTTTTTCATATAAACTAAACTCTTTCGATCCTTTGTACCACTGGACACTGAAATGGCTCGGCCTAACCTGGCCCTTGCCTTTGTAAGAACTCCATTTGGACCACAAGGCCAAAGTTCAACTGGAAGATTTGTGGATCCGCCCACTACCGAACCGGTCGATCATCATCATGACCACAGCGTGAGACTTAGCGAGTAAAGTCACTACCCACTCATTGCTACTATTATCATGGAAACATAAAGAGTAATTTTACAACCAGCCCGGGAGCTGATGACTCACTTGAATGAATGTCAACCGACTGCAGAGGATGTTTTAACAATACTCAAGACCAACAATCCCAGGTCCAGAGAACCGGCCTCGAGGTGGGAAATTCACACCCACCTGAGATGGCGGTTATTACAAGGCTTAATGACCATCATAACCGGTACATAACGCAGCTGAATCAGTGGAACGACTTCACCAACAGGAAAGAACTCCCCGTGGAGTTACCGCCCGTGAGGACGGCGAGACTTATACCATACCTCGGTAAAGAGGAAACATCTTAGCTGGGGCAAAGAAGTCGCTTACTTAATTCAACGGCACCCCCACGGGATTTAATGGCAGCTGGTAGCCGGCACGATGCCCCATGGGCAGAGAGTCGGAACAAGACGCACCACCACCGAATCGCGGGCGCGCACTTTTTTGACATTCGGGACGCAATGCTGGAATTAACTGCTACTAAGTTCAATGGGAAAGACGGATCCGAGGAGCACATCATGGAGTTTCATTCTAGGAAGTCTTTCCACCAGCCGAGAGCGTGTACAAGAGGGCTCTCGCCATCCAAATTCCTTGCCAAAATTTCGATGTTGAAAATGGTATCGGGGAAATATGAGATATTTAAAATGATTTCATGGGAACAATTTGATTGTATAACCGATTTACTCATTTAAGCTTACTGCTCATATATAATGTCAATATACGACAACGCCAGATAGACATTTGACATGACACAAGGAACAGTGACGGCTTAATAGTGGTCCGGCTTCATAATCAATATACTATCAACAATGCTCGCTGAACATTTTATTAGGTATGACTTTGCCAATCAGCCCAGAGGTCACACATACAAAATCAAGTCATCCTTAATTATAACTTTCGAGCTTAAATAGAACCTATAAAAATATTGGGCGAGATTTCAATAGTTGAATCCACCCCCATGTTCGACTGGGTGGGTGGATGTAGTTCCAAATGTTCTCTCTCCACGGTATGCATTTTATTTGGCAGTGATGTTAAGTAGTGTGTTCTCGAACCCCCAGTAGTTCACTAAAATAGGGAGAAAGGAGGTGGAAGAGTTTTTCACCACATCACCTTGAGAGCCTAAAACGTACGGATTTTGGTGCCTATATAAAGTCCACTTTTTGGAGAAGAAAAATTACTCATTCACTTTTGGTATTCACCTCCTTCGGTTAACAGCGGCTAAAAAGTTCTCTCTCCCCTTAAAAGAGATAGAGACCAAGAGGCGGGAGAAAAACCATGCAGTTTTTTTCTCTCGCCCAACCCCGTCTACAATTTAATATTTTAAAGGAGTTCTGTGCAAACTCCCAAGTGGCTTGCTCGGCTCAAGAAAAATCTTGTAGACATTCTTTGATGCTCGAGGATCCCTACTGTATTCACCCGCCGCTCTTTTTATTTCCGAAGAACGTACATATTTTTGGTTCCCTTTTAATTATTGTTTATGTAACTAGTAGTTTATCTGATTCGTGATCCTAGTATTATTAGAATATTATTCATAAGTTGTGAAAACACCAACAAAGGGCCCCGTGAGTCGGATTATCAGATTGTTCCTGTTATTTAACTTCGTATATGCATGAATGTCAATTTCAAATATGATTAATAGTTAGTCGGGCTTTCAAAATTAATATATTAGAATACTAGAATAATTTTTCCATTAAATCTGTTGTATCTCGAAAATTATTCAATCAGCCGTAAATATGACTTCGAATTCTCTTACCAGTCGCCGTGAGGCGGGCTATGACACCACAAGCTCTACCATTATCGGGCGGTTATGGTGAATTTTTAATTGGGGTTTTCTAACTTAGAGTTTGAAACTTATCGCCGGCTTCTTTTGCTTTTCCTTATCGCCTGCTAATCTTTCGCTCGTTAAGATGTTTGGACATCGACAAATTGACATGAAATTAATTTTTCCAATTTAATTTATTACAATTAAATAGTTCTAATTAGATTAGAATTAGTTTTAATTTATTAAAACTAATACTATTAATTAATTTCTAATTAGATTAGAATTAATTAAAATTTTCGAAATATTTAAATTAGATATAAATATAAAATTATTCGATAATTAAATACTTATATACCTATTATTAAAATTTAAGTCGTGATTTAAATTCAATAAGATTTGATCTTTGAATAAGCAATTAAAATTGTTTATTATTTGTTAATTAGGATAATAATATATAATTCAATCGATCAAGTGTACTTTGTTCAACTTTATTCATCCATGTTATATATGGTAAATGTAATTATGATAATTTGTTCATGTATATTATATGCTTAGATATATTGACGATTCATGATTTGGCTTATATGACTTATTTGTATTTAGTGAAAATGGTATGTATTATTTTGCCTAAATTAATGATTACGTGAATTAATTATTATTTAGCCATAAACATAATTAATTAAAAGACGGAGACCCACTGTGGTAGTCAGTTAACCGAAAAATAGTTATAAAATTAACGTAGTTGGCTTAAACCAGTCTAAATTTTGGTATTTCATAAGTCGATCACATATCCTGCCGCATGAGTTCACATCAGACGTGGATATAAATTTGGCTGATCGAATATATTTACTTCAAGCATAACTAATCCCAATTAATCGAAGGCAATATTGTCATACCAAACTCAAAGTCTATGGGTCAGCCTATGGGACGGACATGTTAGTACGACATACGTTACGCCTACGGACGCCTCTAATGAACGGATCAATAATCTCTTGGGCAAGACTTAGGCTTCACCCATCCATTCCGAATCAGCACGATTTTTGGTTACTTAAGGGCAAGTGTATGATGCCTAAGACGATCCAGGACAAAAGAGGGTCACTAATATAGTCATGTAGAACTTTTTAAGGATTTAAATGACACGCGAATCATAATCACATATCACTCATCCATATGATCGGTGATTCGATCAAGATGGAGACTTTGGATATAATTGGGAGATTTTTCACAAGGACAGAGCATTTAGTATTTATGTTCTATTATTTCATTAGAACATTATTATAAATTAAACTCGAATTGTTGTTTGTTTGCTATATTTCAAGAAGTTAAAATGACTCGAACACTAATAACTCAAAACTCTCCGGTCTGCATCGAAAAATGAAAATGAATGGCATTAAGTTCCTAGATTGACTAGGAACTTGAGAATAGTTCTCAAGTCTCAGGACCGAATACATGCTAACCTGCTTCCTCTAACCTCGAAGAAGGTGACGGCGAAGTCAGTTTCCTATCAACAACATAAGCACGACGCCAATATTGCCCAATGCCATCGTCAGAACATGGAATCGACCTCGATTCAATTCAAAATGTTAACGCTATAAGACGATCACAACCTGGAAAAGTTGTTCCAGTACGCAACGAAGGTACGATACTATTTGTGCCCCTATCGATCAGAAGTCAGGCACGTGACAACTCACAGCCCCCATGTCATAAAAGATGACGGGGTCAGGCTCGTCTCGAGGAGCCTGACAAGACATCATCCTCAAGTCATTGTCTTCCGACTCAAGTGAGCATTGATGAACTTCAACATGCAATTCGGGGCTTTATAAGTTATTATCGGAACCGCATGGTATTTATCACCACGCGGAGCGTAATCCTCAAGAAGTGGTAAAATCGCCGGTTTCTAATGTATAGAACAAGAATAAGTTCAAGAAGCGACGCGAAGGCTAAGGTTAATGATCATAACCTCAAAGCCATCCAAGGATGCTATAAACGATAAATGTCAATACCGGGTTACGGGATTGAAGCTGAATTGTAAAGGTTACTGCGCAGCACGGAATCAAGCAATATTAATAAATAGGTATTTACGTTATTACTTTTATAAACCTTTATCTAATACTTGGATGTTGTGAGCACCGGGTCAGGGTACTACATTTGTTGGAAATGTGTAGCACCGCAAGGTATCAAAGCAGGCATTTGCTGAGAAAGGCGTAAGAGACTCTATGTAATGACAACAAATCAAAAGTCGATGAAATTCTACACCGGCATACTAAATTAGCATTACTCTGCTGGATTAATGTTAGAATATATATGAATTTCCATTTGTGATAAAACACCAAATCTATACATCCTGATCCTCAAAATGATATATAAATTAATCTAAAACACATAATTGGTTGGCTCATGAATAAAAGAAGTTCTAGACTGCAGCGAAGACGAAATGAAAACCAACTCCTCAAGAAGATGCCTCGCGTGGAATGCCCCTTGAGAAACCTCCAATTGCTTGTCCAACACCAAAACGATGTCCTCTAGATTTACACACCGCAGGGAATCGAATCCGTGACTCAACTCGGTTGTAGAGTCGGCGGGAGGAACAAAAATGGAAGAGAAATTTCTCTTCCTTTACTTCTTAGAGAGGTCGGGCGGTTATTCTAGGCGGAGTGGGGCAAAGTGGTTTTACTTTTCATCAAATGAAAAACCCTTTGTCTCTTCCTTTAAATACCATTTTGCCAATTTCCACCCTGCTAAGCAACCTCAAGCAATAAAATCGGGTTTTAATCCCGCTAACTTAATTAGACCGGCCATGGCTTCCAATCAAATAATGAGTTAATAGCGAATGTTCCATTTTAATTAACTTAACAAGTCAATTAAAATACTAACGAGTCATCATCGAATAACTTATCAAGTTATTCATCAATTTCAATTGCTTAATCGGATTAAACTTGCAAGTTTAACTAATCAATGCTCATCAATATATTTATCAATATATAAATATTGAGATACATTTCTCAATATACAAGTCTCATTTAATTTCATGCATGAAATATAATCTAATATCATCAGATGATGGCAGACTTTCTGCGTCAGATAATAAGAAGCTAGCAATAATATAATTGACCAATTACTATTATTAGTAACGATTAACGAAGAAGCATTCTAAAGAATCCCTCATACCCTTAAATTATCACAGAGAACGCAAACTAGTAATATACAATTACTATGCTTACCACCTTAAGTTTCGTGAATCTAAGATTTAACCAACCCGTAAATGAATTGATACACAATTGTCGCAACGGGCATAATAAAAGTGGAATCAATTCTCATTGATTTCCAAATACCAAATCATATTTTGGTACCAATATTTATTTTGTACCCATTAAGAGAATATTATTTTCTACTTCTCTTTAACTTTGGATGGTTTTTCTATTTCAATAAATGCATATCGTTGCTTTATTTCGATTTGGAATAATTTATGTATTGCTAAGCTTTGTAAATATTTTATACGCAGTGACACAAAGAGGAAACCTATAACGATATTAAAAGGAGGAAACCAAACGAAGGAATCTAACATTACTGGCATTATGTGCCGTCACATTAAGGACAACGATGAAAAGACTGGCGTACGGTATTCTAGTTGACGACTTGAATCATTCGACAAATGTAAAATCATGCTCACGCGCATTTACTGGTTGCCCTTCACCGAACCAAGGAAAGTGGTGCTGCATTTGTTAGGAATCACATACCGATGTACGCGTGGGACCAATGAACACACTTCGCAAGAGAAGGCTTACATTTTATAATATTCACCGATGACTACAGCAGACATGGCCACATATTTAAGAACATAAAGCCTTGGTGTTGTTCAAAGAGACTTAGAAAGAAGTCGAGGAACCAACTCAACAAAACAATCATGCCCTCCAACTGAGCAAAGCGAAGAATACTTAAGTCATGACTTCAATCACATCCGAGATTGTGATAATATCACAAGTCACTCTAGAACACTCAACATAACGGTATCGGAGTGATAATCGAACCTTTTGTGCTGATAGTTCGATCACGATGAAAGTAATTCTCGACATGACCAGCCAATTCACGGGATATGCGATTAGAATATTTCTGGATATGACTGGTGAGAAAACCGCGAACGGATGTATTAATTTGATTAAAATTCCCAACCAAAATCTGGGCCTGAATCAATATGTGTTATGGTTTAAGAACCTTCCAAAAATAGCATACAATGCACTGAGGTTGTCGCTCTATGCTAAGAAAGTTAATGCAGACAGTTTCGAACGCAACCGACAAATGCTATTTCCTCGATACCCTAAGAAACTTCTAGTGGTATTACTTATCGTAAAAAATGAGAACAAAATTTGTGTTGCTCGTTTTTGGTGTCTCAAAGTTAATACTTGGATAAAATACTGGGGAATATGATCTTGAAACTTGTTGAAGAATCCAGAGGAGTGGTCAAGACGTAACTGACCTTCTTAGAGGCGGACGCTTCTGACAGGGCAAGCTTCCACTGACCGGGAAACCGGACAAACTCCTCCCGAGAATCAATAACCCCCCCGAGAAAGATCCGATAGAACCCATTAACCCGGCAGATGCACGGGAAAAGCTTTCTTAGTCGAGTGACGCAGCCTTCTTCATAATGCTGCTTGCCATGAAAAGGACATCGATAGACTTACCCGGCGTTGCACTATCAAGCGTGAATGTTACTTAAACTAAAAAACTCAATAAAAGATGGAAAGTTCCATGTTTATAAGGCTGTGATTAAGAGCTAAAAGTTTCAAAAACAAATTCAAGAAAATTTATTATGATGAAACATTCTTCCAATTGTGAAGTTTAAATCCATCCGCATTCTTCCTAGCTATTAACGACATTACGACACAATATATGATGGACGGTAAAAACGAAATCCTAAACGAGAATTCAAGAGGACGCGCATACGATAACCTCCCCGGTTTTACACGCTTAAAGCGGGATCTAAGAAGGTATGCAAGCTACACAGATCCATTTATGGACTAGTGCTACATCTAGGAGCTGAAATCTTCATTTCAATTATCAATCAAAATTTTTGGATTTACTTGAAAACGGGTTGTACATTCTTTCGGTGGTATACAAGAAGGCTAATGGTTTCATTGCATTTCAGGGTCCGTATGTAGACGACATACTAATTATTGGAAATGACATACCCATGGTTGAGTCAACAAAAGCATGGCCATGTAACATTAACGACACCTAGACAAACCTAACATTCTTTGGAACTCCGGGGCGATACATAGAATCGCTCAAAGTAGCTCATCGACCGAAATTGCAACACTTACTGATACAAGTTTCTTTTCATAAATTCCATATGGAGAGCTCTAAGAAGGGTAATCTTCCCATGAGACATGGAATATCTCTTAGTCGCTCTGAGAGTTCCACTTCAAAAACTGAGATAAAGCACATGATTAAAGTTCCATATGCCTCGCCAGATCTTATCACGTGACACAAGCCACAGCATTAACAAACAAACGTTACTACGCTGAGTGCAATGCTACAAATCGTTACAAATCAAACCAGTACCCATATTGACAAAGGCTATCCTTAAGTAGTTGCTAGAAGAACTAAGGATGTACTGCCTCGTAAAAATTTTGTGTATAACGAGTCGTTAAGCAGTAAGGCTACACCCATCCTAGTTTCCCAAACCGACAGAGATGATTCTAGATCTCGGCCCCAAGTTATGTATTCTCGGCCGAACGTAAGTAGTGTCTTGGTGCAGTAGCAAACAAAGTACTGTGGTCACTCGACAACAGAAACTGAGTATTATCAGAGCATCGAAGCCGCTAAGGAAGCTCGGCCGATCAAGAAGTTCGTGTTGAACTTGAGCAATTTAGCATTTAGACCCAAATACAAATTTACATGCTGAATAACATCAGTAATTGCTTAAGCTATGACTAAGAGCACATCACTAATCCAAGCATATACTCATGAAATATCATATTATTCTAAACATGAAATAAAGAGAAGATGTGAGTATATGTAAAGTAGACATGCATTTGATAATTTTAGTAGACCCCTTTAACCAAACTCCCCTAACTTAAATCAAATGAAGATACATGCACAATGTATTTGGATTGACAAATGTATGAGTTGTGCCAAGTTTAGTGGAAACCAGTTTACCTTGTTTATATATTTGTATATATATTTATACCTTTGAATATATATATATATATATTTATATATACTTCATTGTCGAAGAAATGATATTTCCTGATTCCACTAGCAATCTAAATTTCTCTAGAGAGGTCTTCAATATGTGATCCGGACAAGAAATCCTCCGGACACGCATCGCCAACAGAACTGAAGATACATCAATGTCCTAAGAAGATTCCTCACGTAACTTATGGTTATATGCATGTTCTTCGACTATGGCAGGATTTCACGGACAAGCAGTAGTGTATTTTAACTTTGTCAAACGCTCTCTCAGAAAAGGAAGACTATAACTATTATCAGGTTGGGTACGCTACAAATGTAAGGGGATGGAAAGACATGTACATCATGATTTATACAATGATACGTCAGTAGTTTTCCGGTCTTGGTGAATTAATGGTGATTGAGATCGCCATCTCCAGCTTGGAAAGCCGATATCGTATTAATTCGTGAAGAAAACTACCGACGCGAGTTTGGTGACAATAATCTTACCATAGCTCAACCGGTTGAAACCAAGACAAAGTGAATCGTTGATACAAGTAATCGCCCAAGGGCAAGCCGAGTGTTAGAAGCGAGATATTTGAAATGATGCCCTGAACAATTTGATTATATAACTAATTTACTTATTTAATTTTAAGTTCATATATAATGCTCGATTATAAGGATAATGCTCAGATAGGATACTCGCTACACTAGTGATTACGATGACTTACAAGGGTCCGATCATAATCAATATAATAAATAATATTCGGTTAACATTTATTAGTATATGACTTTTGTCAATCGAGCCTAAGAGTTCACACACATATTTAATGCAAATCAAGCTCATAATTTAATTATAACTTTCGAGGCTTAAAATTAGGAACTATATAAGAAGTTTTAGATTTTAATTAAGTTGAATCCACCCCATGTCTCGATTAAAAAGTGGCAAGTGGGATAAAGCAGAATGTTCCTTCTCTCATTACTTTAGATGCCTTGATTTTAGGACTCGAACCCCCTAACGCTCTCGACTAAAATAGGGAGAAAGGATTTGGAAGAGTTTTTCACCACATCAAATTGAGAGCCTAAAAAGTAGGAATTTTGATGTCTATATAAAGGCCACCTTTGAGATGGAAAAACTTAATATTCACTTTTGGTATTCACTTCTCTTGAAAATAGAGAAAGTAAACGCTTCTCTCTCTCCCCTTCTTTAGTCGACTAGCAGCGGAGAAACCCTTCGATTTTTCCAACCTCGCCTACGCTTTATCATTTGGCGAGTTCTAGTAAAATTCCCGAGGCTTGTTCGTTGGTGTGTGACAATTCTAGAGGTGCATTTCGCTTTTGACGCTGAGGGATCTTTACTATTATTCCGTCAGCTTTATTTATTCCCCGTTAACGGAACATCATATTTTTTATCTTTTTGATTATTTTTTATGCAACTAGTAGTGATCATGGGATTCGTATCCATAGTATTATTAGAATATTATTCTTATGTTAGAAACACCAACAAAGGGTTCAACCGTCATAGAAAGCGTGCATTACATCATTCAAGGTGCCTAACCGCCTACCCAACCTGTAAAGCGGTCTCGCGTGACAAGGATGAGCACTCCCTAATGACCATCAAACAAAGGGAGACAGAATCGATTGCTTCTTTCAGGAGCGGTTTCAGAGGGAGTTTAATTGGATACCTGGGTCCAATCGTATTTATCAAGCTGCGATTCCCTTTTGAAGGCTTCAGGGTTACAAGTTCAAGGAGTCGCCTTCTAAGAGGGCATCCCCAAGATTTGGAGGAGGTTAACAAACGACCTACAAATACATATATGGATAGGAGGTGAGAAAGGGCCGAGCCCAAGAGGACACCTGCCGTAGCCCCCGAGCCCAAGAGGCTGCTGCCCGATAGGATCGTGGCACCCGACAGGCCTATTCCCGAGCCGAATTCGCCATGGGGTAGTTCCTCGTGCCTGTGGGATCTCGAGGAAGCGTAAGAAGCGGGAAGGGATGTGGTGATCAATACTTGACCTCCAAAACCTCAAACGGAACGTGTTCCTCGAGAGAGACAACCCGGGTTGTTACGGCCACCTCAAGAGAATACCCCACAAAACAAGCAGTGGAGTATATAAAATTCTGCTTAAAACATAAAGATCATGGCACGATATCGACTTCCATTGCCTGCACTGAAGACGATGTAGTAAACGCATCCGTAGGGATAAGGAAAAGGATTGCGTCCATTAGGATTTAGAGTATGAACAGAAGCTTTATTAGGACAATGAGATTCCTTATACCCTCCTAACATTACCGAACGGTCAACGCCATCTATGGGGGCGTACGGAGGGAGATTCCGACGCTTGTAGGGGCTACGTCCACCGACCTTTAATCGATACCGCTGAGCACGCCAAGGAAGCTTTCTAGACTTATCCTTCTAGAAGGACTTTGAGGGATAGAATTCACCCATGAAGATTCATTATGGTCACCCCTGTGGATAACTTTGAAGTTAGGAGGATGCTGGGTGGGCATCGCGGTACCGATAGACATCCCTGCTTGGATGCACATCTTAAGCCGATGAGCCGCAATGCATCGGGGATCAAGCTGCCACACCATTATGTGGTTCACAGCAATTTATTTAGTCCCTAGGAGTTGGCGAGCCTTTATGGTTACAATGGGAAGACTGTAATGCACTACCTAAGATGTGGAGTTCACTATCAGGGATACGGCGGATTTAACCTATAACGGAATCATCAAATAACCAAGGCTGGGTCTCAGCTTGAGGCGAAATTCCTTATACATCTAAAGATGATGTTTCCAACGCGATATGGGATGTGAGATACAGGAAACTTGAAGAAGTAATTTAGGGTGATATTTGACATCTATCGTCGAAAGCACAAGCGTGGGCACTATATCCCGGGGCCGTAGGTTCCGGGATCGGAACGTGTGCACCCTAGAGGTTCCACCTCCGAGTGAAAAGCCCTAAGCAGCCGGGCGGCTACAAAAGAGATTCGAGTATCCTGCCTCCTGGCGAGAGGTATCCGACGAAGGTCTTCAAGATTTGAACCACGCCAAGGGGCGTGCAAAGACGTAGCCATTCGAAACTCATGAGTATTCGGATATTCTGCACGGGAGCTAAAGATATGCCCGGGATGGACCCGGAGGTGTCGGTTCACTACCGTATTGATCCGCATTATAAGCCCATCAAGCGAAGAATTATATTATAATACGGCTAATAGTACTGAAAGCCCGTAAGGCCCACACATACCCATCGCAGCTATATTCCACAAATAGACCAACCGAGATTGTTAAATTGGAGTCGATTGAAATCAACCAGATGGCCTAATCAGAATTTACATTAATAATGTAAAATACAATTGGACAAAACCGAATCAATTAATTTGCTATTTCAATCGACTCGCTTAATCAAGTGAAGCTTATTAGTAACTTGTTGTTAATTACTCATTTAGTAATAAGTTAGTTAACGGCTTAACGAAAGTTAGCTATTTATCAAACGAAATAAACTATTCTAATCGAAAACCAAAGATGGACTATATAAAGGAAAAGATGAAATGAAAAAAGACCTCAGTTTTTCATTTCTCTCCTCCCTCCCAACCATTCGGCTACCCCCTTCCCCTGTCCCTTTTGGTTTTTGAGTCAAAGTTTTGTCTCCAATTCTAGTCCAATTGCTCGTAAGATTCTAGCAAGTCCAATCGCGTGACTCAACCGCTTGTGCTGACTAACCGAGGAATTTACCTGGTGCTGAGGCATTTTATGGAGAATTTGTGAGGAAGAAAGTTGCTAATATCCGCTGCGTATTATAAGTACTCTCGTATTCATACATGTATGAATTTCATATTATATATGTTTCATAATTCGTTATTATACATTTATTCGATCTTGGTTGTGTTGTTCGCATTGTGAATCGGTACGGTATCTATTATTTGACGGTCATATCCTTCGGCTTGAAGAACGCGGGAGCCACGTATCAGAGGATGGTCCACAAGGTGTTCTCCACCCAGATTGGTCGGAACATGGAGATCTATGTGGATGACATGCTCATCAAGAGTCGGGAGGAGGCGGATCATGAAGCCCAATCTTCGCGAGAAGCTTTGGAGAATTCATGAGGTATGCTCTCAACCCGGATAAGTGTGTGTCTTAGGAGGCAACTCGGTAAGTTCTTGGCTATATGACGCCTTAGTGAGTATTGATCCTAACCAACAAGATAAAGATGCTTTGCGAGTCTCGCGAACCCAAACGGAGGCACAACGCTTTACCACAACCGGTTCAAATCTCGGGCTGGGGATAGGAGTTTTCCATTCTTCAAGGCCATCAAGAAGGGGAGAGAGTTTGAATAGACTCCGGGTATAAGTCACTCGGGGAGTTGAAATTCTACAGAGTCTCACCATTCTGCTTCGGCGATTGCGAGGGCGTCTGTAACTCTATCCTAGCAGTTTACAGTCGGCATTGATGCGTCCTTATCCGGGGAGGATAGAAAGGTCAGAGGCTGGTGTACTATGTCCAGCAGGGTCATGGTCAGGCATTGGTATCCCACGATGAAGCGGTGTATGCCACGATTGTTGCTGCGGGCTGAAACCATACTTTGAGGCGCATCCGGTGGACGTAGTTACGGACCAACCTCTATGACAGATATTGGAGAACCACTAGTCGGCCGGACCTATGGTGAAGTGGAAATTTATAGATGCGAATAATTTGATCTCAGTCTGAAGCCACAGGAGGCGAGTATCAGAGCTCGGAGCCCTAGTGAGCTTCGTGGTTGAATGTATGGGCAGGCGATGAGGCACGGGGTTGATCAACTGGTAAGGGGCGCTAGTAAAGGGGTTTGGTTATTATATGTAGACGGTCTGCGAGAAACACGAGGTGTGGCTACCGAGCGGGAATCCAATTGTGCTCCCAGGACAGTCCTGTCAATCATCGAGATGCATGTACGCCATGAACAATGAAATTTGAGTATGAAACTGACTTGCCAATGGTCTTCGTTAGCAAATTCTAAGGGGTGAAACACGTCCATCTGGTTGATTCTCACGATTCTTTGGTGGGCCATGTGAATGGCTATTCTAAAAATTGATGAGGCAAAGGAAAAATTTCGGTAGGATATCTGCGGAGGATTTGGGGCTGGCCCGAGACTTGTCGATCTATCATATAGGCATGTTCCCCGGGAGAGGAATCAGGAGGCGGATAGACTATCTCAACTGGCCACGGCAGAGTATGGGACGCTCCCGGATACCACCCCGGTAGAATGGGTGGCAGATGAAGCCTTCCGGATGAATGAGGTAATGGATAATGTCTCGGAGGGTGAGGGGGGACTTCCCAAACCATGAGTATGAGCTATGGATTTCCCCAGGGGCAGGTCCTTCCGGAGATTTGGTGGGTAAGCAGATCGGAGGCGAGCTTGGGGTATACCTGTTAGATGGGTCTACAGAAGGTCGCTGGGACTCCCATTGGCAGCGTGGGGGCATGTGCGGAGTCGTCAAGCGGGAAAGCCGGCGTGAAGATCCTGCATTGGTAATATTACGGCCATCGCCAAGGATGCCTAGGACGTGAGGATCAATGGGTTCGTACGGGCCAGCCGGCGTCACCGCCGACTCGCATGAGATGGTTATCGTCTTTTGTCATGCGCTTTCTACGGTGGGGTATTGATATAGTAGGGAACCTCCCGAGGATACCTGGAGGCAAAAGGTATACCATTGTGGCGGTAGACTACTTCACCAAGTGGGTAGAGGCCAAACACTTTCGCGGGAGGATCGGGCGGTGTACCGGTTCTAGGGAATCTTCGCCGGTTCGAAGGTACCCCGGGAAGATCTGTGTTTAGAGTTGGATATAGAAGAATGGACAGCGTCCGTGTCATATCCCCATGCCAATGGGCAGGTCAAAGTGATGAACCAGGTAATTTTCAAGGGTGTCAAGAAATTCGCTCAGGAGGGGGGGGTTGTTGGACGAGGAGGCTCCCAACGGTACTATGGTCGCCAGGATGACCCCAAATCCCATCCTTGGGGAACCCCGCTTCAATTTGGTGTATGAATCGTGCCACATTTGTCGGTGGAGATTCACTTAGGCTTCGATTATATATTATGATGAGCTAACTAATGAGTAGAGTTCGCGACTTCAACTTAGACACATTGGAGGGAAAAAAGAGTACGCTTTCGACAAGATGGCCCAGTACATGGGCAAAGCCTTCGCTATAATAAGGGTCGGACGGACAATTCCTAGTGGGAGATACGGTCCTTGAAACTACGACAATCATCTGCTCATGGGAAGCCGGAGGCCCAGGTCTCACAGGAGGGCCATGCACTTGTCGTAGAATTGTGGGGTCAGTCATGTATGAAATGGAAACCCTTAAGAAGGAGCACAGTGCGTGGTCATGAAATGCGTACCACTGAGAAAATACTATGTGTAAGCCCATTCTTGTTATCCGCTTTATTATGAGATAAAAGACTTGATTCATTTAAAATTGTCTTGAGTATTCCAAAAGTTCTATGTGGGTAGAGTATCAATTATGCCCGGCTACCTAGAGTAGACCGACAACAAGAAAATTGGTGTAAATCTATCTAAATGTTTGAGTATATCCTACTGCCCGACTGATCAGAGAACAAAATCCACATGCGTTGGACAAGGAGGAGGTTTTGGGTAAAGGGAGATGTCTCATGTACAATCCAAGTCCCTCGGTTGTGGGGACGCTCTCTAGGTTGGCCTCCATTATCTGCGCCTCGCATTGGCACTCTGACAACTAGCCTAGCAAGCGGTCATTTGGTCTGCAACATCTCGTCCCTACCGGTGCGAAAATTCTCTCCCTCCTTCTTGAGAGCATCCCTCTCCAGCAATGCAGAGTCTCTCTCAGCCTGCATACCCTCCAGCTCATCTTTCACAGCCTCCGTACGACGGACCCTGGTGGCATACCTCTCTTGAAGAGTGTTGTATTCTCCCTCCTCTTGAGCCTTTTCCTTCCTCAAAGCCTTCAGTTCATGCTCTAGTTGGCCGGCCCGGGAGGGCGACCCACTGGCCTCCTCATAAGAAGACAAAAGCCCCTTGTAAGATTGGAGTACCACCCCTTGGAGGTCAAAGAGCTGCAAACAAGAGGGTGGTTAAGGGAAAAACTGACGGGCGCAAGAAGAAGAAAAAGAAGACGTACCTTATCTCCCAGAGTGGAGAAAGAAGAGATCAGTTCCTTATGATTTTGGTCAGCAGGAGACCTCCTCGACGCCAAAGAGCTCTGGGAAGGAAAGGCGGGAGACTGCGGAAGAGAGTCCTTTCCCAACCTCCTTTGGGACTGCGTTGGTCGTGGGTTGGCAAAGGGGATCCCATCCTCTTCTTGGAGGTTGGGAGTCCTCCCGATGGAGATGGAAATAGCCTTGCGGCTACAATACACGGGAAGAGGCTGATGGGGGAGGCTGAGGAGTCGTCGAGCCCACCTCTCTCTGATCCTCTAGATCCAAGAGAACGGTGGTTGAATGTCCACCGGCCCTGCCAAGCGTAGCGATTGGAGCCTGCTCGGTTGGAAGTAAGAGTCCCACGCCTTGCCTTAGAGGAGGGTGAGGAGAAGCAGAGAGGTTCCCCATTAAGACTTGAGAAGTATTAACTTCTGCGCCCTGGGGGTCCAGAAAAGCATCACTGGGGCCGAACATAGGTGACTCCCTAATAGGGTGACGAGCCCTAAAACACGCAGCCCGGGTGAAGATAGAGGCAAAAAACGGGTCAGCAAAAGGGGAGAGCCCAGGGAAATGGAGGTACCTTCTCAGAAGAGGACTCTCCACTTCGTCCTCCTCTAAAGAGCTGCTCACCATCACGGGATCGGCAGCGATAGGGGTTGGAGGCCTGCCATAACAAAGATTCAGAGCCAGGCCAGCCAGAAAAGGAAAAAACATTGAAAATCGTGAAAGAAACTCACCTCAAAGACAGCTGGTCAAAAGAAGTTGCAGGAGCAGCCGGGGGAGGAGGAGGGGCATGGTCATGCATAACTAAGGTAGCCCTTAACGCCTCCAGGGCCCCAAGGTCAACGTCGGAACCGGGGGAGAGAAACGTTGCTCTAAGAACTCGGTGGTCGGAGTCGAAGTGCATAGGCATGGGGTGTCTGTTCACCCAATAGGTGGAGAAGGCAATCGCGTCCGCCTTATGCTTAGTGGATCTGGAGAGCACCCCCTTGGACGTCGAGTGGGATGTGAACCCAAAGGAACACCTAAGGGAAGGCCCTCACCCGGGATATAGAAGAAGTAAGGCATCTAGGCCTCCGGTTCCACTTTGGAGATGAAGGCTTTGCAGAAACCCTTCATCTCTAGCTTTACCACGAAGTAAAGGAAATCATCCTTCTGGGTGCGCTGCGAGAAGGAGATGAGGAAGAACTCCGCCATGGGAGTCATACCAACAAGGAGGCAGGCCAAAAAGAACACAATAGTGGAGATCTACATGTTGGGGGTGAGCTGAGCATGGAAGATACCGGCCATAGATAACACGTCCCCCACATAAGGGTGGACGGGAAGACATAGGCCATTTTCCAAGGCCACAACAAAAATACTCCTCAACCCAGGGGAAGAGGCGTTGGCCCTCTCAGTGGATTTTGGGCGCCATATGATCACCGACGGGGGGATCCCATAGCGAGACCCCAATTCAGCCAGGTCCTTCTCAGAAAGTTCGCTGTTTCAACGGTCAACGTTAGCCCTCATCGTCTTAGATTAAGGGGGACGACGGGAAGATGAAGGGGCTCTGGTGGCCAAAGGGGTGGCCTGGAGGAGCTTTGAAGACCCACTTCCGGCCAGAGCTGCAAGGGAAGAAGAGACCTGGGGTGTCAAGTACGACCCAACATCACTATTATAGCCACGGCGTTCGGGACGAGAACTGGAGTTATTTGACATTGTACGGAGGAAAAAGAGGAAGTCGATTAGAGGATAATGGAAGCAGATGTTCTCCAAACGCCTTATATTTGCGGGAGGAGGAAGAAAAGGTGAAGGGTTTTCTCAAAATTTATTTGGGGGAAAAGAGTAAGGAATGGGGTGATGAAGGGTCTCAACCGTTTTTGTAGTGGGGAGACAATTAGGCAGGAAATCGATAAGGCGCTAATTGGTGAAGATACCCACCCATATTCCGAATCAGACCCATAGAAAATGGGCGGGTCTAGGGGCAAATGATAATCTCATAAATAGATGGGCTAGTCCAGGACCGGTCCAACAAGATTAGGCCCTCCGAAAATGCACCGAAAATGTGAACAACCAATCATTCGTTAGAATAAATGTATCAATAAAAATGTGAACATCCCGGACCATTAGTCCATGTATCAAGATTATAATGAGAACATATTAATATCAATACAATCACTAATAATTGATACATGGACTAATGGTCGCGTTGATCATATATGATTATCTCGTGTTCTCTTTTGATCACCTATGTTTCAAAAGGTCCTATTTGATCACCTAACTTTCAAAACTGTTTCTACTTTATTTTTTGGTCAAAATTTTTTATGTCACCGTTAAGTTGTCATGGGCCACACTTGTGACATTATTGTAGGGATATTTTTTTCATTTTACTTGTTCACAAATTACCGAATTAATCACCTATGCTTACCCATGTCACCATTTGATCACATATATTTCAAAGTATCCCATTTGATCACCAAACTTTTTAAAATTGACCTCTTTCTTTTTTTCGTCAAAATTTGAGTAAAGTTAGAGGGGCGAGATTCAACCCCTAACCTTGTCAGATGCTAAAGATCCCTGCCACTAGGACACCATAATTTTGACTTAGTTTGTCGCTCAATATTCTTAACGACACGATTTCACTTCATATCTTTTAAATGACTTTTTCTTTTCAAATTAACATTTATAAATATTTTTAGTTGTTTATGAATTTTTTAACTTATAATTATAATTAAGTCTTCATTTACTATATATGATTATAAAATATGATTTTTTAACTTATTATTATTATTATCATTTATTATATATAATTAAGAAATTAAATTTTTAGTTACATATTTTGACAAAGTAGTATATTGGATTGTTATAAGAACTGTAATTAGTATATTGGATTGTTATATATGATTATAATAAATTAATTGTTATATATCTTTGGTTGTCACTCGCCATAACAATTAATTTAATATAAAGATATATTGCGAAAATATCTTTTTACATTTTAGAAATAAAGATAAACTTTTAAGGTTCAATTCTAAGTATTTTGTCATGTTAAAATTAACTAGATCATTCAAATAATAATCATAATAATTGACAAGTTAAAAATTTCATTTATTATAATCATATATAACGAATGAAGAATTAAACATAATTATAAGTGAAACAACTAAAAATATATTCATAAATGTAATTAGAAAAAGAAAAATTATTTAAAAGAATTCGTTGAAATAAATTAGTAATAACATGTTGAGCCACAACGCCAACACAAAGCCACAGTATCCTAAGATCGCTTTAGTTTCCAAGAACAACCAGGCTGATAGCTCGACCACCCTACTTTATTTACTCAAATTGACAAAAACAAAGAGGTCAATTTGAAAATACCGTATGATCAAATTTAAACATTTTCAAACATAAAATGATCAAAAAAGAACAAATGATAAATACAGGTTATCAACATTACCATTAGTCCTTGTAAATTCATTAATTAACGATTTACATGTAAAGCTCTAATACTACTTATCGTGCAAATAGCTAGGAGTAGTATATTTTTTTTGCTTTTTACATCATGATTCAGATACATGTTTAAAGAATTCATTACAAATGGACAACATTTTGAGATTTCAATGTTGGATTGATATTATCACAGTTATAAGTCCAAATTCTCCATGCTTGGTAAAAGAGGTGAACTTTCTTCATCAGACTTGGGTACTGATTTATATGCACTATGCAGAGTCCTAGGGAGGATGCAACACATGGAATGGTGCACTGGAATTAAGTTTTTTGGGGCTTACATTATTGACTTGAAAAATATGGAGTAGAACTGTAGAAGAGTGGGTTTAGTTCTTCGGTGTATATGATTTTCCCTAGGGAATTAGTTCTTGATATTATTAGTATTGGGGTCCTTCGAATTCATTTTGTTTTAGGAATATCAAGTTGAAAGGAGTACATGTCAAAATCACATATCTCAACTCATGTCTTAAATCCTAATCGGAGAACATATATTAAAATGATATAAAATGTTAAAATAATGAAACCTAAATAATTTAAAACACAACACACTTGATACGATTTTATTAATATATCATAAATTGATACATTAAATGAGATGGAGGATCTCATCTAAAAGGAGGATACTTGATAGTTATAAAACAAGAGCGGGAGTGACCTATACTACACCTTCTTATGGGAAAAGCAAAACAACTTTTGTTCCTCCACTGCTATGATTCTAAATAAATATTTAAAAGAATTTAAACGCAATATTATATATGCCCTATATTAAACACATAAATACTAACAATAACTTCACGTAAGATACTCCCATTTTTAACAATTCATCCACAACTAAAAAATAAAAGCAGCTCACACGAACACAAAGTTCACACGTTGTGTGGGCCTCTGTCCTTAAACGCGAGAAACATCAGACCCTGAAGTACCATACCACTACACAAATATAGAGAACATAACTTCAGAACTACTGTCTTCCTCACAGAAAGATCACTATTATTCATCGCTCTTTCTCGACAGCCTCTTATTCGTGTCTTCGTCGTTAAACCCCTGCAAGTACAATTCATTAGAGAAACGGAGTTGGCAAATTTGTAATACTTGAGGCCGAGCAGAAAACTTACCATCTCCTCCAACTCCTCAAGGATATGATCCCATTCAGAACATCCACAAAGATCATCAACCTTCTGCTCCAGGTCATACTTCTTCTTTTCAAGAATCTCCTTAACATAAACTTGTTTTAAGCACGCCTCCTCTAGCTTTTTAAGAAGCTTTTCTTTCTCAGTTTGAGCATCAGCATTGACTTCATCGCTTGCCAGAATAACATTACCTGTATCAGCACTGACTTCATCGCTTGCCAGAATAACATTACCTGCAGGGATAGAAAGAGTTGTTCAATTTATCTGGAGAGGTCGATAATTGGATAAGACACTAATGGTGATTGCCAGGAATGCAAAGCATTATATTTAATACCACCAACTAGCAAGCTGTCGTCAATAGGGAATTTCGCCTCCTGTTCCTTGCTCACTTTCCCATCAACAGCACGCTCAATTGTTTCCACAGAAGCATTAGGCATGTTGGGCTCAGGGAGGCTTTGATGCACCGTCAGATCTGGGATTGGAGCATCAACTGTTTTGACTAATGCATCGGACATGTTAAGCTCGGAGAGCATTTGGACCATCATTGGCTCTTGAACTGCAACATCAACTTCTGAAGCTGTGACACTCTTAATTGCAGGTGGGGAATTCAGAATGACACCAGGTGTAGCTACATGCGTAGCCTTCTTGACAGAAGCATCTTCTGAAGCTGTGACACCCTCAACTGCAGGGGGAAAGTTGAGATCGAAACTTGGTTTAGGTGCATCCGTAGCCTTCTTTACAAAAGCATCAACCTAGGTGCATATGAAATAGAAGAAGTGGATAAGTTCACATTAAATACTCTGGGCTTCACGTCATTACCAAACAAAATGAACCTATATAACCTCGATTAGAACCCAAACAAGTTGACCGAATTTCTGTCCAGTTGGTAAGGTAGTCCTCCAGTAAGAGATGTGACGACCATGTAGTTCCGGAGCAATGAAATTCACTGCAACATCAAGCTCCTGGTCTACTTGCACACCATCCGCGGCAATCTGAAACAAATGCTACATATTAAACTGAAACTATATGTGCATGGAAATGAATAAAGGAAGAATGAGTGAGGTGCAAGAACAAAACACAAAATTTTCCATCAGGAGAAAGCAATAATAAAAACGATCAAGGATAATCAACATTTAGGAGACTAACCTCCAATTCTATAAAAGGGCTAGTTGTCATTCTAACTCCACCGATACAAGCAAGGCGAGTACCTTGAGGCCAAATAGTTGTACCATTGTTCCTCATACGCCAAATTTTTGTAAACTGTGTCAATGGGGCCACGATGGTACCATCGAGGATATTGACATCTAGGATGAAACAGCTGTCAAGTTCCAGCTGAGTTGCCTGAGGATACACACGACCATTCTATATCAGCAAGACAACAAGTATTTAATGACAAAACAATTTAAGTTTGAAAAAATAAGATGAGTTCAGAGCAAAGATGGTGGCCTGACTTACATGAGTGTAGGACCCTTTGAAAGATAAAGAGTGACGGTAAACCACTGGGTGATCAACCATAGTAAAATCACCATCATTCCCCATCTTTGCAAAGCAACTGCTGCACAGATCATAATCCTCTTTCCTGGAAAAACCAAAAACCAAAATGAAATGAATATAATATCCAATCATTATATTTGCCAAGTCAAAATATGACAGACGGAACTGATAGATATCTTACACTTTCGATTTGAACCTTGGGCCAGTTATTGGATGTACGCTACACCCATCACAACGGATACCCCTGTGGAAGATGCCATGGCTGCAACTAAAAATTCTTTCCGGCATTTCCTTTGGAGCAACATGTGGAGTAGCCTTGTCACCAGTCTCTTTGACCTCTTCCTTGTCCATTGAAGCAACATGAGCATTTGACTTAATGGGGTGAACAGGGTGGCTAGTGTTCGTATTTACCAGAGCTTTCTCGTAGGCGAGTGAACTCTTAAATCCTGGAGCCCAAGGATCTCGTGGAAGGTCCACTCCGTATTTTTTCAAAGAAGATTTTGTTTTTTTCAGAACCTTTTTGGTTTTTGACGAAGCTGGTTTCCCACAACTCGCTCCAGAGGTCACTTCTGCAGGAATGACAAGATTTTTTAAACCATCTGAATCCTTGTTAGCTTCAACCGACTTCTAGATTCTACAGATGGAAGTGCTGATTTATGAAATGTAACCAAATGAGAGACTTTCTTCAGTACTTCCACGCCCATATTTGATGCACCATAAGTAGAGGCTTTTTTGGCCAAGTCAGAGGACAGCTTTGACAGTGGTTCACGAATCGGTTCTGGTAATGATTTGAGGATTTCAGAAAAATTGGAATTCAAGTTTCGAAGTTTTTCCTGGAGAGCAGATGGCAATGAAGGGGAAGAACTTCCACTTGAATTATCTGATGAATTCAGAATCTTGACAGTGCTCGAGCTCACAGTAATTCGTAAGGGATTTAAAGCCTGCCTGACTGCATCATGGAGGTCCTCATCATCAAGTAGTCCAACCACATCATTATCCTCATCATTATAAGTGAAGTGAAGTTGGGTATCAGGAGCAAACTTAAACAGAGAGATTATTTTCTCCCTCAGCCTATCCATGTTAAGATCGAGCTCTTCATTTACTATGCGTGCAGTGAAACGCCTCAGAGTATCTTCATGTTTCACCTGTTGCAACCAATTCAATTATCAAACATTACACAAGATCCATGGTGTGTAAAGATGAATTTCTAGGTTAGCAAATACGCAGATATCACCGATGAATTCGAGATAAAATGTAGAACAATCGAACATAAGAATATTTCTAAATTGTTTCAATTATGCATAGTAAATAGCCAAATCAAAGAACATCCAACATCCAATATCATCAGAGGATAATGAAGAATAAGCTCAAGACTGTAACTACAACAGGTGATAGTACACAGTTGAACCGAACAATAAGTCTGTAGAACACACTCGTTCCATCCATATAAGATTGTACAGTTTTGAATTTTGATGACTTTTAAAATTTTGAACTCAAATATTTTCATATACTCCACAATATATAGTCAATAATATTTGATGAAAATATATCAAAAGATGACATTTTTAACATGTTAATTCTAATTCAAATAATAATTATGTGTGTCATTTAAGTATTTGATCGAAATAAAAGTTATGTGGCAATTAAGTCTACAAATTCGTTAATTTTGACCATTCTAGTTATGTGGCAATTAAGTCTACAAATTCGTTAATTTTGACCATTCTAAATCAAACTAGACAATTTTTTTTGGTGTGGAGGTAGTAATTAATAGCAAAACAAATTACCAAACTAAAGGTCAGCGCACAAAACATTGATCATAATGCAACAAGAACACAAAAAAGTAACAATATATCTTGGAGCCAAAATTGCATGCATATACAGAAGGGCAAAAACAAGAATTTTCTATAAAAAACACACCTTTGAAATCATATTTTTTTATATGTTGTTTAATATTTCTTGAAAAATATACTGAAATATAGCACAACCTTATTTACTACGTAGTATTAGTCTATAATCATGATAATTTTGATTCGAAATAAAATTATGTGCATCAATTAAGACTGCAGTTATTAAATGATCATTGAAACAAAAAAACTAAATGACAATGTGTTTTGAGATGGTGGTGTATTTACAAGACGGCGTATATCGAAGAGTTGTCAGATGCGCCAAGAAGATGTATATAAATATTACAGAGATTTGAATGCTGAGCAAAGACAAGAGTTTATTATTCTCTTAACATTTGTGACATGTAGCCTAAAAATTAACCCTACCCATTCCCAAATTTTTTTTTCTATCCCCAAAATTAACCCTAACTACGAAAGCAACCTACCGACCATAACTAACCAAACCCCGCCGACTCGACAACCCGGCTCATCCGTATCGATCGATTCCGACGCCGGTAGTCTACCGCCGCAGACGACCCCCTCCTCCCCTACTACCTTAGTTCCAATGACAACCCCGCAATATTATTTGTTTAGTCAAGCTTATCGCCACAACTACGAATTTAACGGTCTGCTCCATGAAACTTTCTACGCAGATGACGAAATAAGGCTCATAGACTTGCCTGTTGCAACCGCAAACCCGAATTTTTGGGGGGATTGGGATGCTGTCCAATCTACCTTGGTACAACGATCCTTAATACTATTGACTCGACACAAAGAAAGACGTTCCTCATTACGCCAAGTTGCTTAAGCCGCATGGATGATTGCCGATATACGCTACAAATAGCCAACGGAAACAAGATTTGAAACATGCTCTTCTCCGAATGTAAGCAACCCACCATGTCAATATGATTGGGAAATTAGAAAAAGTTAAGGGATGATGGCCGCCGCAATCACCGATCCCCGCCAGAGCATGCGGTAATGGGAGAACACTTCAACGCCGACTAACGGTTAAAGTTCCATGATTTTTGTACTGCCTGACGCCATCAAAGTTTGGCCACCATGCTCAATACTCGCAGCACTCTACCCACTTTTGGATTGGGCCTTTCAGCTTTATGAATCGAGGAATCAAGACAAGAGAACCAATGTCAAGGCTTCCACGCCCGAGGATGTTATGACTTTCGCGTTTCCATCACAAACCAAATCCAATCCCGAAGTTCAAGTCCTCGCTTACCCATGTCTACATGCGCTTTTGTCATCGGGTTGGTACGACGAAGCTCATACCAGAAGAACGGCTTCCGAACAAGGCGATCGCTGACCTGGGCTGACTCGGTAGTGGTTCGGAATCAAGCAAATGAGGCGTGACTTCCTCGCATCGGGTCTCCGCGAGTCGGGAGTACCCGGCCATCGCTGTTTCCGGCGGCGACGTATCAGTTCGTGACGGGGTCGCATGGACGTTATTCGTGAGTAAGCCGATCAAAGCGAAGTATTGTTATCACTACCCGACAGTAAAATCGACGACGCCTTACCGTGTTATTACTCCAAGGGCGGGATTATCGATTCGGTAAGCTTCAATCAAGTCACGTTAATTTATTATTGTTGTCGAACATCCGGCCATGTCTTCAGACGGCTGGTCGGATGGTAGTAAAGCATCTTCAAAATGTGGTTCGCCGTCATCCTCTTTAATTTTACACACGGTTTATTATGTTCCAAACTTGATTGCAACTATCTCATACACTGATGTAAGATACCGATTGTGTTGCTTGGTCAGGCAAAAATATGGTTACTTTATTCAAGACCTGCGATCGAGGATGAGCCGACCTCCTCGGTGAACGCGGGGTGACTTGCATTACTTCGTGGGGACAATGCAGAGTTAATCGAGTAGCCGAAAAACAGGATCCGGTTCTTTGGCATCGTCGTTTAGCCATCCATCTTCCAAAGTTGTTTCTGCTTTACCATTTACTTTGAGTTCGAATAATGTTCTAGCTTAACTCATGAGTTTGCTTTCAAGCAAAGTTATATTATCGTGATTTATTTATTTCAAGTGATAATAAAGCATGCCGTTTTGATTTGATTCATTGCGGATGCATGGGGTCCATAAGACGCGGTCTAATCAAGGCGCCAAGCTTCTTTCTTACAATTGTCGATGATTTCTCTCTAAGTATGTATATTTTTGATGAATGATAAAATAGAAGTTTTTTCCTTATTCACGCTGGCTCATAGCGGATCCACCGCCAGACCACGATTCAAATTTCGAAGTCGCACGCTCGCGCAACCTCGCCAACGGGAATAACAGCCGCCTCAGTTTTTGGACGCTGCATGCGACACACATTCCTTCGCGGCATTCGCGATTTTGTGGTACACACTATTCTGATTCATCAGCTCCTCCTCTTGCCCTTCAAGCCAAGATTACCACCGAGTCATCAAGAATCCTCTTCAACGGGTACTTTCTACTTTTGTTTAATTATGTTGATAGTACTGCTGATGCCACGTAGCGTTTCGCAGCCTCTCACTACGACAAGGGAACCAAATCTTCAAAGAAGTCATACGTATTTTCCTCGACAAGGCAAATTTTAAGAAAAAATGTAGATCTAGGCGCCAGGTCAATAACATGATTATCGGGCTCAAGTGTTCTAGAAACAGCAGTGCACTCGGAAAGCCGATATACAAAGTTAAGCATCGACGATGGCACGGTGGAGCGTTTAAGGTTCTATTGCGTTGTTTGGCAACCATCAAATCGGTATATCACTATTCGATACATTTCTGTACCGCTTGCTAAGATGGTTACCGAACTTTTCTTAGCTCTGCCGCGTCGCCAAGATCGGGAATCAAACGTGGACGCGCAGATAACGCTCGCACGGGATTTAACGTGAGGAAGTTTACATGAAAATTCCACCGGCTTCCGAAAGTGTCGCCACGGCGTGCCGCAAGTCGATGTATGGTTTAAAGCACGCTTCCCCGATGCCGTTTCCGCGAAGTTTGCTGATGCACTGCGACAATATGGTTTTGTTCAGTCTTACTCTGACTACTCATTGTTCACCTATTTTAGAAAAACGACTCGACTGAATGTTCTAGTGTACGTGGATGATTTAATTATTTCGCACAACCAGCCGATATCAAGAAGATTTAAAGACTACTTGCACATGCGTGAGCCACAATGGCGACTTAGGCAAATCGGGGCATTTCTGGGTACGAAAATTTGAGTCCTCAAGGTATTTTTTTCTGTCACCGAAGTACGCCCGGATATTATCGAAACGCCTTCTCGGGTTCGAACCGTGGCATTCGGTGGAACGTAATCGTAAATTGGGCTGACTAGCCCAACACTCTCAGATGGGAGAAATATTGACGACTACAAGGCCTTCTATTTGGCTTTTACCGATCGATATTTCTTTTCATGTACATGTCTCCGTCTCACGGCCAGAGGAAATATCAAGTTATCGCACTTCGCCGTCTCGATATCTTAAAGTGGCCCCTGTGACAACAGTACCGTTGAACGCCGGGACAGCCTCGAGCCAGGGCAAGCGATTCGGAATTAGCCGCCATTCTACAACGGTATCGTTAACGATGGATGTTGCCGGGATCTTCCCCTGCCTTCCCTCGGAAATCGAAGAAACAAGACACGTGTCTTGCCTTCTCGCTTGGAAGGCACATAGGGCAATCGTAAACCTACGCTACCGACGGCGATTTCTAGCTAAGTTCTGGTTCAAGATACACGGCCCGAATACGGGGCGTGTACACACCGCGATAGCACCGCTTTCGCATCTTGCACGCAATTCCGCATTTCATGAACGTCACATAGTTGAAGTTGATTGTCATTTCATGACGCTTCCTCTAGATTGCTATTATTACTTATTATCTCATGTATCTACGATTTCTCGGGTCATGACATCTTTTACCAAGCCTGTAACAAATTCGATTATTTTCTCGAATAAAGCCAGGCATGTCAACTCAGATGTCTAACTGCATGAAGCAATCTTAATACGCATATCAGTAGCGCGTTGTATACGCTAAGAGTGTGAGTGTAATTCAAGCAAAGTGCGTATCGGGCAAATACGCTGCATTTGCAATGAGCAAGACAAGCAGCTTATTATTCTCTAACAAAGCTTCATACCAAAACAAATTGCCAAACTCAACATCAACACATAAAATTGATCATAATGCAACGAGAACATAATAAACATCAAAAGTATAGTAACAACAATCTAATAGCCAAAATTGCCTAAAACCTATAATTGCATGCATATACAAAATGGCATAAAACACACCTTTATCACTATAGAAGACTCCATAACTTCAGCAAAAAAGATGTATCTAGTGAAAAGGGTGGTTTTGATTTTGGTCGTTAAGCTATATTTATAGTACAAATACATATAAAAGCTTAACAGAATCGAGTATTTTTAGAGTAATATAAGGGGTTAATAAAAGATAAGATGATAGTGTTGAATAAATCAATACTAAGCGTTAGTTTAGCATACTATAGAGTTAGTTCAGTTGTAGAACACTAGTACATGATTAATGGGTTTTCTCCTCAAAATATTGTGGGAGGAATCGACTTGTTCAGTTAATGTAAACTAGTAAAATGTAAAATGTTGGTGCAAGTATTGATGGTTCAAATATTTAAATTGAGATAATAAATAAAATAATTAATTATTTACATAAATTTATAAATTATAATTTTGATTTATATTATTACAAAATCTTATTTATTCATACTTACGATCCTCTTTATTTAATAATATAATTTTAATAATAGATTTAAAAAGTTTTGTTATCATATTACTTTTCATTTTCAAGTAATGTTAATGCACATACATTATGTAATTTTATTTATTTGTTGTAGTAAATATCACTTTTATCTTTAATACAAATGCAACTTATGTTATTTTATTTATCGCTAAAAACATCACTTCACCGACAAGAAGAGTAAATTAATCATAGCTTCTACTATTTAATTTTATTTTACGTATTCATTTTAACATATTTCAATTGATGATCGACTAATAATATTTGCACAAAACTCTAATATCAAGATTTTTTTATGAAATTCTTCTCAATTTAGCCACGCAAAACATCCATATGAAAGCTCGGCCATATTGATGTACTTGTTTCGAATGCGGTAAATACTCCAAATAAATTATATCAAATCAATGAAATAAAAGACATTTACATACCTCTTTTAAAACTATATCTGTGGTAATAATTTTTAATAAAAAGGTTAAATCTCAATAGTATATATATGTGATTAATATTAATATTTGATATGGAAATTTTTTAAATTTCGACATAACAATTTAATATAAAATACAATAAAACCATTCAAATAGAACACAGGTACCGATTTTCATATATGAAATAAAAACTAATATACGACATATTATAAAAAATATAATCTTATTTGCTTACTAATTACTAATCAATACAAATATTAATACAACCTAATTTTTTACTTTTTCATATATTGAATTCAACTCTACTAATTATTACATATATAGTTTATAGATAAAGAAATTTTTATTTAAGCATGAAACTAACATGTTATATATATAAATTATAATAAAAATTAAATTTCGAATAAAATATTCAAATCTATTACTTCTCCATACTAATAGACATTGTCAACTTTGATTTAAGCCAAGGTTTAAATCGATAAAATTTTACGCCTTCATCAATAATAAATATAATTTTGATTTGAAGAAAATTTAATGTCAATATTAAATACATTGAAAATATTATTATATTTGATAATTTTCACCAAATATTATACAACATAAATAAAAAATATTTGAATTCTAACATTTAATTTGCGAAAATTCAAATTTAAACCTGAACTGGGACGAGGGAGTATTAGATGTGTAACTTGGACATTTTTTTATTTTCACTTATATTGAAAATGTAATACAAAAATATCACATAATAATTTAGATATATATTCTTTAATAGTAAAAATTTATGACTTATTAATTATCTGCATTGAATTGTTTATAGGAGTACTTTTTAAAATTTAGAAATATATTTTTTCCAAAGAATGGGAAAGATATATTATAATAACGTTAATATAGTACTATTAATGTAAAAAGTAATAAACACAACTCACACTTTAAGCCAGGATTAAGAGAAGGAACGCGTTGCACGATAGTTTGTTACACACATGATTTTATTATCAATAATTTCAAAAGTATAATAAAAATTATAATGTAGAAACAAAACTATCTAATAAGTAAAATTTTACACTGTAAAGAGTATTTTGCTAAAACTATGAAATCATCGAAACCTAAAATATCGCCTAACTATTTCTAAAGGTCAAGATTTATGTCTTAATCGACTTACATATCCTCGACTTAAATCAAAATTATGCTAATAGTAAAATATGTCAAAATATTATATCTCAATATATTTTGCATTAAATATTATATTACAAAGTATTTGAGTTCACCAATGGGCTATTCCGATTTTTTACCAAATTATTTTGAATTAAAAGTGAGCTAAGAATTTTTATTATTTCCATTATTTTATGACTTAATCATAATATTTTTGTATTTTTTGGGAGTTTTATTAATTAATAAAGTATAGCGGAAGAGTTTTTCTATTATAAGCAGCGTAGATCAATTAATATGTATATGAAAATATCAATCACCACTTTCAAGTATTTACCCTTTATTCCTACAAATTTGTATTTTCTACGCATTAACAAACTTAAGCAATATTGACATTTCCTAAACTTTGATTTGAATCAAAATTATTAAGCTAATAGTTGTTGGAAATATGAGATATTTTGAATAATGCCACTCCGATTGCATACAACCCATTAACTCATTTAAGTTCATATATAGTTCGATTATATAAGAATGCCGTATTGGGGATACTCGACACATTCTGTGGATTACGACGTAAGCCATTGTGTCTCATAATCAATATGCGTTATTAAATAATGTTCGGTTATTTATTAGCGTATGATTTTTGTCAATCCAAAATTCTTAAGAAAGTTACACACATACAAAAGAAATCGAAATACAATTTAATTATAACTTTCAGTTTAAAATAAAATGTAGTAAGAACATCAGCGAAATTCCACAAGCTGGAACTTACCCCTTATTCACTAAAAAGGATGTGAGTTTAGGGCTCCATAACGCTCTTTCTAACTGGTTACGGTATTTCGATTTTATGCATGCTGAAGATGAACCTTGCCTGTGTTCGACTAACCAAGTGTGATGTAGGGAAGAGTTTTGCACTTCTCGAGAGCCTAAAAAGATTTTTGGGCGCCTATATACGAAGTTCAATTTTTGGAGAGAAAAATTTTTCATTTCTTTTGGTATTCACTTTTCATTTTGAGAAATAAGGAAAGTCAGCAAAGCTTTCTCTCTCTCCTCTTTTAATGACCGGTGGTAAACTCAGATTTTTCTCGCACAACCTCGCTCTGCGCTTTAATATTTTAAAGAGCTTCTAGTAAAATTTCTAGAGGGACTTGCTCGCCGCGTGGACACCTGTAGGCATTCTCGCTTAACGCCAGGTCTTCATCATATTATTCCGCCGCTATTATTCTCCGATAAATTCTCAAGAATCCAGACATATTTTTTTGCCTCTTTAATTATTATTTATACAACTACAAGAAATGACTACGTAGGATTCGTATCCATAGATTGTTTGATTATTATTTATATGTTAGAAACACCAAAGTGCCTCGTGAGCTTCCACTCATTGTGATTGTATTTATGTAATTAATATGATTCGCGAATTCCATAATTCGAATATATGCTATATTTTCGGCTTCCTATTAATCTTTTAACTTCGCTTATGAATGAATTAAATATGATTAATAGTTAGTCGGGCTTCGAATTAATATATCAATAATACTAGAATAATTTTTTCTGACATTAATTGTTGTATTTGAAAATTATTCAATCGAGTCGAAACATGAATTCTCGTAATAACTCGTTACATACGCATTATAATATTAGTCAAGGGGTTAAGTTTATGTTCAAAGGTGTTATTAAACCAGACGAGAAACTAAACCCAAAACCAAACGAGACCTCAGACTAATCTAGAAATATTCTCACCTACCTCTCCACCTAATCATTTCACCATTATCCAAATCACCTAACCATTCTCCTACGAACCCCCCTACTTTCCCTTGATTTTTTTCAATTTTCTATGAATTCACAGAATTCACTACAATCTTGTTCTTCATCTCTCGATCATCTAAGGTATGCTTTTTATCTTCAAATTCCTGACATTGAAATATACGACCATTGTTATGTGCTTGACTTCGTTGACTTTTGGCATTAAATTTCAAGACTTTAAAATGGTAGAAATGTTACATCTAAGCTCGATATTGTAAGTGTAGGTGATTATGGTTGATTTTAGTGGTCGATATGTGTGGAAGTTTATATTTGACTTTGTAATTTTTCCCAAATCAAACTTTAGTTTCAAAATATGTTAATGGACTTGAATGGAGATATTTCGAGTACGGGTCATGATTTTCAGGTGGTTGGCGTAGATTATGTAATTTTAGTTCGAGTAAAATGGAAGAAGATTTGGGGTTTTGGAATTTAGGTGGTTAATGACGGATATAGTTGGTTTAGAAAAGTTAATTTTGGGTCAATGTAAGGTTGTTTAAATATTTGTAGCTCGGGAGGAGAGCCGACGGCCGACTGGGTTTGGGAAACGTGATGCTCTAATTTTGTCGCTTTATTAGCTCGCTTAACTCGCGTAGTGCAGTAATCTTTTCACCTTAAGTTATACTCGGTAACTAAAACGGTTGTTAAGTTGATAAATAACTAAATAGATTTAATAATATTATAAGTAGCAGTACTATCTCTCATGCTTTGATTAGGCGCCAGGTTATAACGGACTACCATGGGCACCATTATTTGCTATGCCGCGTGAGTATTTATCTCTACCTGGACATTAACTACTGACACGGATATGCTGGTAGATGTACGTATAATGCATTTTAAGTGCTAAATTATTTGTTGAATAGGAATTGTCGGGCTGAGTTGTCGAAGTCACAGATGTTGTCTCACGAGTCGTATGTATTTTCTGGTGTGACGTCAGTCATTGTGTTAAGGCCGACGATGTTGCTTAGCTGTATTGTCTCCGGTATTGCCTTATACCCTAAAGATAAGCAGCGCTTCTATCTCGTTACGATTCTAGTCAGCTTATGCCCATCGGGCATGTTTTCTCCTCAAGCAGTCGTGTTGATTATATTAGTTGTCGACAACACGATTTACGCTCCGGCCGAAATGGCCGTGTGTCAAGTAATATAATGAATAAGAACGAGTATTCTCACAAATTCCAATATACTAAATACTAGGTCTTTTCTTAATCCTACTAACTAATACTCCAAGATAAATTATTATCTAGACTACTTCACTAAATTGACTCCTGCACTTAAATTAACTAAACTAACTAAATGCAAAAGAGTTGATCAGATTCTTAATATTCAAGTATGGGCCAGGCACATGATTTCTTACCTGATCGCCGATTCAATTTAACTAGTAGTTACTATTAGTTCATAACAAAGTATTCCTATACAATCGATATTACTTCTCACACCACCAGTTTCCTAACTATATTCTACGATAGCTTAAAAATGCGAGATCTTTTAATAACTTACGCTATTAAATCGCATTACGGCATACCTATATTCTACGGTAATTGAAACACGCTGTTTTGATTATTAATTGCAGTTTTCTAATACAACCCTATTTCAGCAATTAATCACTCTATACGAACGACTTAATATCGATATCAAGATATTAAATACTACCTGCACACAATCGAATTCAAGTAAACCGAAATAAATTAACTCCAAGAAAATCAAATCATCCATCCAATCACATCACGGTTCAATTAATAATAAAATTAGTTCATAATAAAAGATATAAATAAATACATGAAATTAACGGTATCTAACAATAAAAATAACTTGAATTAAAAATATTCAAACCAATTAAAAAGTAATCAACTCCACCCAACGGCTGCCAAAAGCTCCGGCCAACGCTGATTTAATTTTTCTCGAAATTCAGAGATATCCCCCTTTACTCTAACTTCTCCTCTTTATGCGCTTTTCCATAACCTAATAAATAATGGGCCGAATCACTCATTCTTGGATCACTTACCTCATATAACCCCAAGGGATCAAGCCTAGTCTTCAATTCAAGCGCCTCGATTCCTCTCACTTCCCTTAACCGATAATCGCTTAAACTCAAATAAAACCAAAACAAGTGCAAATTATATCTGATTAAGGTAAAAATACCGCCTAATACGTAATTAGGGCCTCAAAACACTATATTATAAACACTTATCGCTTGTAGAACCGGACTTATATCGAAGGCCGACAGCCGCTGAAAGGCCGATAAAAGCTTGCCAGCTGGCTGAAGTTGATAAAGTTGTTGAAGCGTTAGAAGCAAAGTTGTTTCAGCCGATCATGCTGGAAGCTGATTAGTTGTCGAAGCAAGTATGTCGTCATTATCATACGATGTAGTAAAGTCGAAAGCGATTGTTATCATAGCTTTTTCTGTTCTTTGAATGTACTTATGTTATCAGTTGGACACATCATCTTGAATGTTATGCTAGCTTAATTTAATTTAATAACATACGTAAATGATAATGAAATTGCTAATGACTCAGATACATCTTAAGCAATATTATGTACTAACATTTATCTATCGCATGTGATATCATCTACTGGGTACACCATGCGTGATCGAGGTTACACTCTCATTCTTGAGATATATATTCACTAAGCTTCGCAACTTACACCTTATTCTACGCCACCGCTGTGCTGACAGTGGTGTCGCTCCGTCATTTCTGCCTGTTTATCGCGCTGTAGCCCAGAGAAAATAAGCAATGATCCCTCACCTCATTATTTTGTTTCGATTGTGATCGGTTATTATATAGTTGTTATTTTGGGATTTCTAGTCACAGAGTGTCGATATTTTGTACTTTTGGGTATATATCAAGGTTTGGCTGCTATTCTCAAGCAAGGTAATACCACGATGATTCTTTTTCTTATAAATTGCTCCTTGTCCGTATTGTTTTATTGAAGTTTGCTTTCAAGACAAAGTCTTTTAAATTTGAGTCATCCATCTGACGCGACTTGCCCAGATTGGGACTATTCTAACCTCAGTGGGGCGCAGACCGTGGGCGGGTCGTTACAAATTCGATTCACTATCAACCCGGGAGATGGGCACGTACACCTAATTACCACCACCCTAAAGTGCACGGCGTAGCCGACTTAGGATTTTCACCTTTGAACCTTATCGGCCACTCTTTGGCTCGGCCCGGCGGCTCGCTGATTTTTGACTCGTTAAGATGTTCTCGGGGATTATTCGATTTGAAATTAATTTCATCTCGGGATTAATTTATTCAACACTTAATTTATTAAAATTAAATATTTATAATTAGATAGAATTAATTGAAATTTTCGAAAATATAAAATAGATATAAGTATAGAATTATTTGATAATTAAAGAACACTTTGATAAGATCATGGTAGATCTTGCTTATCATGAAACTCTAATAGAAATACACCTACAACTTCTTTTGTAAAGAAGGGTGGAAAAAATTGTTAAGAATCGATAAAAGTGGAAAATTTTATGACAAACAACAAGTTATGAATCGATAAATTGAGTTCACATTTGAGTCTACTGGAAAAGAAAAGGTGGTAGAGAACAAAAAAAGGCATATTTACGACAAAAATATCAGATATTACTGAATCACTGAAAATATTGGTTGAAATAAACAAGGCGAAGAGGTTGTCTACCATGAGCATAACAACATGTATTAGAACTATACAAGAAATGGGTATTACCATAATAGAACGTGAACTTAAAATGCATGGGATGGCTAATCATTGCATCAACATATTGCCAGAAAATTAAGATTATTCGACGCTAAAATTTAAATAAAAACAGCCAAATTTAACATCCATTGTTGCGGGATTGGCCTAAGAATGTCAATGAATAAGGCGATAATAGTTGTTCCAAAGCATTGGGTGAAGAGAGGCTTTCATGGCAATGACTCAAGAACAACGCATGGGATGGTTGGACTGCTTGCGTCAAGAATAGAAATGTTATCTTAGTTTACAACTTTTTTGGAATAAAGCTATTCTTATTTCATTAGTAAACGTACGCGCATTTATCTAATTATTTATGCCAAATATTTAAATCGGTATAATAAATAAAATAATTAATTATTTATGTAAATGTATAGATTTTTATTTATATTATAATTCATTTTATTCATAGTTATATAATCCCTTATAATTTTTTAATAATATAATTTTAATAGTAGAATTAAAAGTTTTGTTACCATACTACTCTTCATTTTCAACGTTTAATAAAAGAATGAAAATTATGTAAATATATTTATTGTTAGAAAACATCACTTATTTCTTTAAAAAAAAATATACTTTATGTTATTTTATTTATTGTTAGAAAACATCTTCTCAAGATAAATTATTCATAGCTTCTACTATTCAATTTATTTTATGCAATTCATTTGAACATATTTTAATTGATGATCGATCGAATCATATTTTACACAAACCGACACATGTAAGACTTTTTATTAATTTTCACTCTACCTGGCACGCAAAACGCTTCTCAAAGAGGCCATACATTGGGATGCATTTCTGTTCGAATTGGTAAATACCTAAATTTAATTATATCAAAATCAAATTCGAATAAAAGCATTTATTGATAACTCTTATAAAAACTATATTTTGTGATAATAATTTCTTTTCAAAAGCAAACCTCACAATATATATGACACATACTGATACGAAATCTTGTGTGGATATACAATTTAATATAAATGTCACAAGAAGCATTCAAATGTATTTATTTAGGTACCGATTTCAGACATCGAATGTTCATTAATAAAGTGGATTATATATTTATAATATACATATTCATGCATGTATTTCATATCATAATATCGATGATACTATAGAGGCAGCTGAAAACTAATATAAGTATTTATTATGACAATATACTTAGTTAATATGTATTATTATGATAATATATATATTTAATTTACTAATTACTAATCATTATTAAATAGTGAAGACTAATATTTTTTAATTTTACTGTATATTGAATTTAACTCACAATTAATTATTCGTCCATAGTTTATAGATAAAAATATTTTATGTAAGCATACTAACATGTTATATATTATAATAAAAAAATTAAATTTACGGAAATAAAATATAAATCTTTTCTCCTCCTTACTAATTATTAGCATGTTTTATTTAAGTGCTCCCAGTGGTAACTTTTATGTCGATAGAAATAATTTTGATTTAGATATGAATTTAATGTCAATATTAGTACATTAAAATATTATTATTTGATAATTTTAATAAATATTATACACATTTTGATAATTTTATCAAATATTATACACATAAATAAAACTATTTGATTTTAACATTTAATTTGTAGAAAAATCGGAATTTAAGCGTGCGTAATCCCCATTAGATGGAGGGGTAGGTGAGCTCAAATACTTCTTGAGGTTCTGAGATAAGCAGATGGAAGATAGCATATTTATTTCTGACAACCTTGAGAATATAGCAAAAGAAGTTTGGTATGGAAACCTCTAAGTCCAAAGAGAACTCCATTCGCAACTCGTGAAGGTCCTTTAGGATGAGGATGAAAGATGGATGGAGGCACAGTATAAGCATGATTGGAGATGCTACTACTAGCGCAAGCCCCGAGATCATATATAGCTCATTCTATTGGGGTGTGCAAGATATCAAGCTAATCGAAGAAGTCACTTGAACCTTGTGAAAAGAATCACGAAATCGTGCTAGGTACATATAATCATGGTTTATTATTATACTTTGACCTTTAATCATTCTCTTGTTGGATATTCGTCTTTGGGGAAATCGAAGATAGAAGAGCACATATTGGGATGTTTCTATCTAGGGAATAATCTAAGTATTGTGGATTGACCAAAAAGCAAATTCGGTATCTCTCTCCCTGGTGGCTGAATATATAGTTCTTTGGAAGCGATTGCACTCGATTAATACGGATGAAGCAAATACTAGAAGAATCTGATTGTGATAGGACTTATGACAATATAAAGTGTCATAAGCTTCTCCCAAGAACCAGTCTGACATATCGAGATAAACATATAGAAGCTCGAGCATCACTTTATTCGTAGTCGAAGAAAAAAGTGGTCAAATTGGAGCATGTGGCTTGACGTCTTCCGCAAAAATTTGGATGTGGGTCGGTTTGAATATCTCCTGAGCCGCCACAGGATTATGTTGAGAATAAATAGCAATTAGTATGTTGCTCTTTTCGTCAAAAGAGCCAATGTTGGAGCTGATGTAAGCTCAAACGAGTATTATGACTAAATTGGTGGTTATCAGGCACTTAATTAAATGCGGCTTTTGGAGATCATGGAAGGTGGTTGTCTCGCCTTGAGTATACTCTGAACCCATCGGTCTCGCTCTTTTATCACCTGAGCCTTTCATATTGAGAGGTTTTGCAAAAACATAAAGCTACATTCTCAAAACATCGCCAAGCTTTCATACTCTACGTCTATTACTGTAATAAAAGAAATGAGCTCTACCAACACGAGAAATGTAAAGAAGGAAGAAGATATATAGATTTAGAGGAGAAAATGTGGATATTTATGCTGGAATCTAATTAGGGCTAATGATTTGAGGAAATGGAAAGGAAGAAGAGGAAAAAGAAGAGAAGTAAGGAAGGAAAAGGCCAAAGGCCAAAGGCCAGTGATAAGTGCGTGCCTCGGGCTCCAGACCAAAAAGAAAAAAGGGGTAGTAATATAGAGCCTAAGAGCCTTGAAAGGGGGGATGGGTTGTGGTGGATGATGTGGGATTTGATGAAGAAGGTGGTGCAAAGAGGTCCAGACAAATTGAAGGTCAATGGCAGTAGGAGCAGGAATTAACAACGGAAATTGTAAAGGATGTGGGAAAGAGTTTCAAGCGATGGGGTAGACTTTTTTGTTGCAGAAAGAAGCAAGCGAGGTGGAAGTATGTATGTCCTGAGAGCATCACGCTAGAGGTTTATCGAGGTTGCCTTAACAATGACGTCATTGACATATTGCAAGATGCAAGGATATTTAGGAATTACAAAATTTATTCAATACTTTATTAAATGGAAGCCAAAACCAAGCAACTACGTGTTGATTTATTCAATACTTTTATTTGTTCATGAATTAAATTTCTAAATATTTTCTGAAACATCGAAATGTTTCTAATTTTGTGAATAATAGAAGCTTGAAACATTAATGTAATTATGAAAGTAGGAGACAAATATTACTAGATATTGTGTACATCATTTGAGATTAATTAGATAAATTTATTATTTTGGTAATATATTTCTCTCTGAAGATAGAAGTCTCCTTATATTATGATTCTAAAAAATTCGGCGATGTAAAGATACAAACCTATTAACCTGTTAAAATTAATTTTTAGATAATTTTCTCTAACAATAATTATTATGAAAATATTTTAAAAATTTAAATTTTATTAAAACTTTATTTCAAACATTTACTTTTTGATAAGTAATGCATTAATCCAATTAAAATCATCTATTACGTCAATTCTAACTCATTATGAGATATAATTCATAAAGTTATAATCAAGAAACTAAAAAAATTACTAATTGCAAATTCTTAAAACAACCAACGTTTGTTTGGCTTGAAATAACTTGCAAATACATTAATTCTTAGTCTTTCATTCTTTGCCATTCTTTGCTTCTCGATCTTGTGAAAATACTTTGACCGGGCACGAGAGGTAAATCATTAATCAAATAAATGGAGTGCATCCTAGAAATAATGTTTGTAGTATTAGCCATAAGGATGACTTAGTCAAATGATTAACGTGATAATCTTAGTGGTGCTCTGGGATTGTTGTTATGTGATTAGATGACTTCCTTGATAATCTTTTATTCCTCTTTTGATGCATGTTGAGTCTACTATATAGATAGAGATGCTAGAATTAAATTCAATGTCGATACAAATCTTGGCAGTATATACAAACAATCCATTGAACAATTTGATAACAAAAGGGGATAGGTATTATTTATTAGTGAGGAGTAATATTTCAAACATTTTACATTATGTAACATTGAGTTGAATATTTAATTTACTTAGTCATATTAAATATTTATATTTGTTATAATATCTTTTTTGAATTAAACGATAATGATTAATATTCGTTCATAAACTATAGAATCGATGAATACAATTTAATAAGAGGATACTTTACATTAATGGAATACTAAGTATTTCTGAAAACATAAATAATGATGATCTAATAGAATGTTTAAATCGATATCTCAAAATAAAATTATAGTACAAATTAAACATAAAATATCAATACTAAGCAATCTAGCGCGCCTCTAAGCCCCGAATATCTATTTTTTATAAGAAATATCTTTTTAGTATATATAAATTATCTTGAGTTTTAATATTTCTTAAATATATCAATAATATTTTCGAAAATATTTCTTATTTTTAACATTCAAGCTATATCAGAAAAGCTTTTAAACCACATCTCTATCTATCCCCATCTATCTATATCATCATCTATCTATACATCATAAAAGTATGAGTTGACTTTTGTGTTTCTTCGCTTTTTGTTTCACTATAAAATATAATCTTTAAAATAATACGGTTGACAATTAATGAAGGTATAATTATATTTTGATACGAACTTTATTGCTAAAAAACAGAAATCTGAGAATTGATAATATAGGATTATCCCAGCTATCTAGTTGTCTCGCCACTTAAGTTCAAAACATATATATGCTGCAACATATACAGAAATTACAGTTATACCTAAATCAAGACTAACAATCAAGTTCAATTGTGCTATCTTTGTAAGAAGGCATCCAATTTATGAACATCTTATTTTCAAATTGACTATATTTAAAATTAACTTACCCTATAATTTAACATGTGTCAAATAAAATAATTAATAGACAATCTTAATAGTTGATTTTTTTCAATTTTGAACTCAAATAACTTTTAATGTGTTATATATTTGTTTATGAAAAAAATATCAATATGTAGTATTTTCAACATACTTGATTATTAACTTGATAATTTTGATTCAAATCAATGTTTTAGATGTCAATCAAAATTATAAAATTTATTAATCTTTGACCATGAAAAGACAAATTTGACAATTCAATTTGAAATTATTTCGGCATATCAATTCAATTTTTCCAATTTCAAGCCTCACTCCTCAGTAATCATTTGAATTATTCTTAAAATTTTGTATTCTTAATATTCTATACTTATAGTCACAATGATGTACTAATATGCTTATGGTTTTAAAATCATCTAACTATTATTATTTATATGTTTTTATTCTCAATTAAGATTTTTTGAACTACTTAGTTCTCGATTTCTTTAATACAAAGCATCGAGCTTTTTAATACTTACTCCATCCTTTAAAGATTGAATAATACTCCCTCCATTTCTATATAGTTGTCTTTTTAGACTTAATTTTTTGTCACAAATTACTTGTCTTCCTAGCATTCCAATATATATTGTATTTTTCTCTTAACCTTTCTAAATATAATTACATTACAAATGCCTCCTAATTAATTCTCATGTGGAATGGAGGTAGATATTAAATATCATCAGTGTTAATTCAATCATTTTAATTCTTTATTCGTGAGGCTTATAGGTAAGTTGTATGATTTCTTAATCCCGGCGTGTTTAGGACTAGAAAGACAACTATATAGGAACGGAGGGAGTATTATATAATATTTGATGAAAATACTTAAAATACTAATATTTTTAATGTTTTTACTAAAAATATTATATTTTGATTCAAATCAAATTATGTATATCAATTAGGGCTGCGTAGTTTTGTTAGTTCAATATTTAAAATCCAATCTGACAGTCTTTTTTTTTGGATGGATAAGGTAATTAAATTATGAATCAATGACAATAATTTTGATAGAGTTGAATTTTTGAATTTTGAACTCAAAATATTTCTAAATTTATATATTATTTTACGAAAAGATATATCGACATATAGTATTTTCAACCAAATTTTATATTAACATGAAAATATTATTTCTAATCAAAAGTTTATATGTAATTAAGACCATGAATTTTGTAAATTTTTTATTGACATGAGAAAATTATTAAGAAATCTATAATTTTGATTCAAAATAAATTTTTATGAGATCGGTGCACTAATAAACTCATAGATTTAAGTAAGTACAACATGATACTTTTGGTATTTTCTATGAAATATAATATATTATTAGAGATAGGTATTGGACTAGGGATGTTATACAGTTCGGTTCAAATCGAAAAACTCGTCGAACCCGAGCGATTTTTCCATGTTGCCATAAAAAATACGATACCGAACCAATATGGGAAGAAAAAATCAAAACCGACAAAATTAATGGGTTTCGGTTTTTATAAACCCTAACTTGAAACCGACCAAAGCAGGAATTCGATTTTATATATATTATTTAGAATATTTATATTTGTGATACTTTTTGATTTATCATTTAATTTTTTAAAAATATTATTACACAATCTTTTAAATTAAAAAATAAGCCATTCCAAGTCGAAAGTGCACTCGAGTCTCGAGTCGAACTAAAAGTATTTTTGAAACAATATCATCGTGTGTTGAAGGCTGACTTTGGAAGATTTGTTAGCCGGAAGCTATATCATGAAATTATTTCAATTTGATGTGTGATGCGCTATTTTAATTAATCATGTATTTAGTAAGAAAACTACTTTGAAAAAAACGGGTTAATGGAATTATATTAGGAAGTATATCGTGCATTTGATGCGTAATGAGGTAAAGAAATCAATGTGTACTCTATTTTAATTGGCTTAAATTCTTTATGCCTGAGCTTTATAGGCGGTCGGTTATTGCACCAAGCAATTGTCGGCGGTTGCCCCGAACTATCAATTAGTCATTTGGAATGTGGTATTTTATCATCGAAATTAATAGATTTGAAATTTTAGTGAAGGGTAATACTCCAGATTTAACATATATTAGGTTTGCTTGGTCAATCTTTAAATCCGAAGGACTAGTTGTTCTATTTTAGATGGCCTCTGAAATGTTACAAGAAAAAAATAAATCAAAAATGACCCCACCACGACCATCTTCTCCAAATAATTGCTATTAATCTCTCTTGTCGAACCCACATAAGCTTGTAATTTCCTCCGTTGCGACTATAATCACATAACCACTTTACTAAACTTCATTCTCTTTCTTCTTCTTTGAGGACACAACAATCCAAAGTACACATTCACACTACAAATCACCACCCCAACCAAAAAATTAAACAAATTGTTGTAGAACTAACGTACAAATGACACCAAATAAAATAAAAAGAATCATTAAAAAAATGAATAAGAATCCATTACACAAATTGAATCTATAAAAGAATATAAGTAATAAAATTGATTGAATCGATGTTGTTTGCCAAGTTAAATGTCTGATGGTGTTAAGTAGCAAAATTAGAACATAACCCAAACAACAATTATGTTCCAATAACGTTCGATGTGGACCTCTTATCGGGCTAAATTCGTGTGACTATATCTATTCAAATTTCCAACTTCCAAATAATTTCAATCAACGAGTTTTCTTTTTTCCAATTAATTTAGCCATTAACTCTCGACCCTAATCTAAGTTTGTTTCTTACCAAAATCATAGATCAATTCAACCTTAAACACTTAGGGAAAGTCAACCGATCACTTGATCAGTTAACTATAATGACAACTACACTTGAGCCTCGATCATTATCAATTCTTTTATATTATAATTTAAGCTGAAACCGATAATTCTATTCAATAATATATCAAAATTCCAAAAGTCAGCCAAAAGTTCAAAGTCAAACGGCCACAAAAGCATCAATTTTCACATCAAACATATTTATGACGATAATAGCTAATTTACAACCAGAATCAATTGGAGCAATAAAATTTAAAATATCAAAAGTCAACAAAAGTCCAAAGTGTGGAGATTTCACAAAATACTCAAAAATATAGCACCTTTTTACTTTGAAACGGCGGGGGATGATGAGGAGCTCTAGAAATTTTAGGCTCAGCTTGAAAGTGAGCGAGAAAATTGAGAAGAAAGATCAAACAAATGGTGGAACTGTTTGTTTCTTTTTCATTTAGGGAAAGAAAACTTAATTGGGTTTGGGCTTTAAATGGTGTCTCTTAAAGTGAAATTTTGGGCCCATTAGCCCCAAGCGATTGAAAGTCGCGTTTTAACTCGTCGTTACTCGTTTAACTGATTTGACAACTAACTTAGAACATTAGCATTGCCAGTGAAAAAAAAATATTTAGTAGGTTCAGATTCACGAAAATAAATAAAAATCTCATATTTTAGTTTATTTATTAGCAATTAAGCTAGGTTATTACATTACACCCACCTAACAAAAATTTCGTCCTCGAAATTCTTAACTGAAAGCCCACAAGGTATGAATCCGCTTGACCAGATGACTAACCTGAGACGAGCAGTACGGGTAGCGGTTTCTCATATCCTCTCGTGCTCCCACGTGAAAGCTATACACTCGATGATTCCTCCACAAAACTTTTGTTCACTTCCTTGTTCACCGGCGCCTGCTTTACGTCAGTCTGCTTTGGTCCCTCGCATGGAATTAATCTACGTCAGTCATCAAAGGTGAAACTCTAAGATGTATGACTCGTAATTATATAGCTTGAGCGCATGGAGCAAATCCTGAATCTCTCCCGATTCTACAAGCCCGAGGCTAAGCGGTAAGCTCTTGTTCCGCCCGTCGAGATGAGCTTTGTCATTTAGTTTGATTTAATCCGTGGATTATGAGTAACCATGGTGGTGATGGTAGGAGAGGGGAGGGGAGGTACAGGAATAGTACATTAAGGTAAGATTAAGGGGTGGGGAAACTAATGATGATGAAGGTGAGGTGGGTGATGAATGTGGTGATGAATGTGGTGATGATGGAGGTATGGCGGCATAGTCCCGAGTGAAGGTGATGAAAATTGCAGTGATGGTGGGGGTGGGGGAGGATGGGGTTGGTACAGTTTGTTTTTTTTAAAGTGTTTTTAGTTTTTATATGTAAAAATTGACCCCAAAGATCTAATATTTGTATAATTCCAGTTTTGCCCTTTATGAAAAACTAAATTCTCTGACTTTTAACAATGGATGGAATCCCCAAAATTACCAATTCAGCGGATAGTTCGAGGAGGCAAACTAGCAGTTCGAATGTTCGGGGGGCAAGCGACTGGATTCGTTAAAGTTCGGGGGGTCTCCGTCTTTGTTAATTATATTACTTGGGTTAAATAATAATTGGTCGTTCATTGGAAAAAATATAGGCCATTGTTGTCGCGTGAAATTTGCTAAGGCCCGGTCTCGAAAATTACTAAATCTGGGTCTGAAATATATGGTAGACAAATTTAACCTTAATAACTACATACATTATTGGGAAATTTATTCTTGAGCCCAAATATATTATTTTCTGTGATTCTACTCTGAAAGCCATAGTAACACCGTATCGAATATACTTGATTAAATTAATGGTATCGTAAAGAAACGATAGGCTTACGGTACTCGTCCATCTTTTTTTATTTATAATTCGACCATCTTCTTTATGATGAAGATTCGAATGATTAGTGAGTTATAGTTTGGCTTAAAAGGCGGGAAAAGCACGTCTTAAATTATGATTAATGATATAAAGGCAGGCGACTCGATACAGCTTCATGTATATTGCGTAAATGAAATGCTTAAGGATCTTCAGCTTGAAGGAATATCTGAAAGAGTATAGAAACATGTTCGAAATTTGTCTTAGTCTATGTCATGTGAATGATTTTTTTTATAGTTTATGAATAGGAAATTTGAATGCTTATTTTAATTTGTTTACAAATTTAAATAGTGAGTGCATCATAATAAATATCACATCTTGATTATTATAAAATTCATTCTAATATTCATATAAAAATAGTTAGGATATAATAATTGAATCGTATTTTTGAGATCGACGTTGCATGATGTTTGAGATTTATAGGCTCGCTGAATAAATACTAATGTCATATCCATTTAGCAATTCTCTTTACCTCAGCCATCTAATCAGGACAAAGTCGGATGAACAAACAAACTGGAGTTTGAACATGAGCACTAAACTAAGCAATTATCGAACAACTAATATGCATTCTTGTGAGACTAAATTAACAAAAATTGTATACACCAATAACGATAAGCAATCAATATAACAATAATTTAAAATACCAAATAGAATTAGAACTAAAATTCTGTTGAAATGTTGATAGAGATTAGATAACTATAGAGAAGGGAAATACAAATGTTGAATCTAGATGATTTTGGAATCCTTAAATAATTATCAAAATAGCATAAATCTTGCTTCAAAAAAGGGAATGAGAAGGAATGAAGGAAGATTTGGACCGAATTGAAATGTTTTGAGCATTATTTGGAGGATGGTGAAATGTTTTGACAGAATTGAATATTTTCAGCATTATTTGGAGGGAGTTGAAACTGATTTCCCTCCTAAAAATAATTGCTTTCTTAATATGATTAAATTAATATTTGATCAAACATAAAAAATTAATGTAAATCAAATTTAATCAATTATTATGTTATCAATTAATATTAATTCGAAACAGAGAACTTTTTTAAATTATCTTATCTAATTCTATCATTGCGTTATTTTGGACTTTTCTGATATGAAGAAATTTGAAATTAGTCTTTCGCGTACTCATTTAACACTCTGATTATGTGTATTGCCGAATGCATAGGACGTTGAGTAAAACAAATCTGAACATCTTCAAGCTCCTGATTCATTCTTACAACATAACAATCTCAGAATTTGTTTAAGAGAAAAAATCAAGAATCAGTAACATTAGAGAAACAAGAAAAATCTGTAAAAATGGATCCAAATCCAAACAATTTCCCAATTCTTTCATTTGTAATGTCCAAGCTCCCTTCAATGAGTCCACGTGCCCCCCCTGACGACAAATTTGACGTCGAACAACCACCACCACCGAAGCCTGAAGAGCCCAACTTTGAGCTATATGAAAAAATGCCATATTTGAACAATCCTAAAGTGGTGTCTGAAATGCGTTTAGCGCTCGCTGATGTCTCCCAGGCTCGCTCTGCATTGCGTTGCATGGGGGAACGTCCTGATCATGAGCGCGTGGACATTGCTAAGGCGAAGGTTGTTGAACTCAACGCCCGTTTGGAGGAGCTTTCGTCGTCCCCTGCTCCTTATCCTACATTGGATGCGGATTTGAAGAAGGCGGAGGAGGAGAGACGAATGTATAAGGCCGTGGTGGATTATGATGAGATGTTGGCCGCATATGAAGGGTTGTTGAGGGAGGCGGAAGGGAGGTTGCAGAGGATTTATGAGGCTGCTGTCGCGGGTCATGATTCCGTGGATCCTCAGGAGGGAGATGAGGGGGAGGAAAAAGGCAGGGAGGAGAAATTGGATCAAGAAGTTGAGAGGATAATGCTGGAGGCAGGGTCTGGTAAAGTGATTGAAAATGTGGATTTGTCCAAAAAGCAGTTGAGGATGTTGCCAGAGGCGTTTTTCGCTTCATTGGATTCCATCGTTTCACTAAATTTGTCCAATAATTCTCTCCAGGTGAGCTTTAATTCACAAATTGTCACATCTGTCTCCTTTATTCTTTAAAGAGTTGAGTTCAAAAGAATCAAGAATGGTTATGTTCATTGAGTGGTTTGATTTATTGGTCTGTTTGGATTGAGGTGAATCGAGGGTAACATTTTTGTTTACTATCCCATTTGTGTTTTCTTAGTGAGATCGATTTGGTTATTTATGTTTTGATCAATAGGCTGTTCCAGAATTAATTGCTGGATTGGAAAAGCTTGAAGAGCTTAATCTTTCCTCAAATGAACTAGAATCTCTACCAGGTTCTATAGGTTTGTTGATCAACTTGAAGATTCTAAATGTATCCAGAAACAAGCTTGTTGAATTGCCTGACAGCATTTGCCATTGTAGGTAACTATCATAGATCCTACCTTCCTGACTTTCTTCACTCTTGGGTTACTTCGGATTTCGTAAACAGCCCATATGTTATCGCAGGAGTAAGGCTGTGATCAACCCAACCCCTTGCCTTGCTTAGGTGGGAGCTTCTTTAGAGGCATCGGGAAATCTTTTTGTATTGTTAATATTGTTGGTAGATTTCTGATTTTATTAGCCTTATTTCAGGTCATTGGTGGAGCTGAATGCGAGCTTCAATCGACTCGCATACCTCCCCACCAATATTGGGTATGAACTAGTGAATTTGAAAAGGCTCTCTGTCCAATTAAACAAGCTTCGTTCTCTTCCTACTTCCATTGGTGAAATGAAGTCATTGCAGCTTCTTGATGCACATTTCAATGAGCTCCATGGTCTTCCTATTTCAATAGGAAAATTGCTAAATCTTGAAGTTCTTAATCTAGGGAGTAATTTTAGTGATTTATCTGAACTTCCTCACACAATCGGTGACTTGATCAACCTTAAAGAACTTGATATCAGCAACAATCAGATTCACGAATTGCCTGACATGTTCGGGTTGCTTGTCAACCTGATAAAACTCAATCTAGATCACAATCCTCTGACAATGCCTCCGAAAGAAGTGGTGGTTCAAGGCATTGAACCTATCAAGCGATTCATGGCTAAAAGACGAGCGGACTTGTTGATGGAAGAAAGCTTGTTAAACCGAAGCACCTCCTGGCTGAGTAACCTTGCATCCAATGTCTCAGGTTATCTAGGCTCCCCAAAGTCGAATGCAGAACCGTCGTACCTTGACCAAGAGCTTTGATTTACGGTTTATTTTGCAGTTCGATGAACAAGAAAGCGTGGGATTTATCGTGCAGATTGATGAACCCGCGCTTTCTTGGAGTGTTCTTGTTTTTGAAGGCATGGCTTCCAGTTTTTCGAGTCTTGAAATAAGTTTTTGATTTCTTTCTTGCTAGAACAAAAACTTTCACATTTTGATAGTTTTCGTAGTTGTTGACTAGTACAAATCTTGAGTATTATGTCATTTTATGTGACCTTTTATACATGTGATGTTTCATTTTATTTGCATTTCATATAGACTCCTGATGGCACTAATGCAATACTGATAGTGTACATTTTTTAATCTTGTTCCTTACTTCTTTATGTCAACTCATTTTTGTGTTCTCTATGTTTTGAGTAGTGTGGAATCCATTCAGCTTGATTCAAATAATCAGATCAGAACTAACAATACCACTCAGCTTGATTCAACAAAAATTTGTAATTAGATATTCTACCTACATGATAGAATTATAATTTAACTCCAAATCGAGTTATAACATAAGTTTGAGTGCTAATAACCATAACGAATTACTTAAACCCATACCCATAAGGGATACACTATATCAGCCACAGAACACTAAACTAAAAGGAGATCAAATCACTATTTTGTCTCTAACTGAAACTTCCTTAATTACTATGCTCACAAATAGGGGATTCAACCGTAATTTCACTCTTAAAAAATACTATTCTATGGTGAATATAGTAACTCAACCCACTATTGTTTTTCTTTTAAGAGGGAAAATGTTTTATAAGACCCCTCTGTGGATCAAACTCAAGACTTCTCATATGAAGGTTTGGGATGATAATCATTATGCTAGAAGCCTTGGTTCAACCTACTATTGTTGTTATCTAGCCAGGGTATCAAAAATTCGTCCAAAGCTTCACTCATTGAACCTAATACCGAAACCATCGAAATATAAATCGATCCTAACTCCGATTTAGATATTCAACAAGTTATTGTTGTCAGACCCGTTCTAACCCAAACTTGAGCTGTTATACACACACCAAAACAGTAAGTGTTTGGGGTGAAATGACTATTTTGCCCCCTATTTGTAAGTGTGGTAGTTACAGAAATTATGCTCAGGGGTAAAATAGTCATTTCAGTGCTAAAAAAACACTATTTGGGTGTGTGTATATTGGATCCCAACCCAAACCATATGTCCAATCTTCATAAACCTTTGTTTCCATCCGTCCTAATTCATTTCGAGTCCAAATTGTTAGACTTGTTATTATTTGGACTCGAATTGTTTGTTAGTTCAAACCGGTCTGATTTGGGCATGACGAAATCCGGACTCAAATCATCTTATTAACCTCCCTAACAAACACTTCCATTATCGTCAATAGTACTTTGACTCCCGAAAAACACTATTTGGGTTTGTGTATATTAGGTCTTTCACGAGCATGAAAAATTCAAATAACTCGATAGAGTTCGACTCGAAAACTCGATTCGGTATTTCAAACCAAGACACAAACATTAATTTTATACTTGATATGTTGAAACTCTCAATAAGTATTACTCCGTATATTAGTAATATGTTTTAACACATGAAAAATTGAATTTTGTTAACGAACATGCTCAAATCAAGTCTCCATCGAGTAAAACTCGAGAAGAGGTCGGCACGGCTCGAGAAAAGTTCGACTCGACTCGACTCGACTCGACAATATTGATACAAGGTTCGACAAGATTCCATTTGAAATGAAATTCGAACATCAATACTCAACTCGACTAGATGATTATCGGACGAGTTCAAATCTGGCAAAGTTCAATCCAATTCGACTGGTTCGGGCAACACTATACACACACCAGAATAGTAACGTTTTAGTGAAATGACAATTTTGCCCTTAATGAAACTTCCTAACCGCTATACTTGCAAAATAGGGGGGGCAAAATAGTTATTTCACACCCAAACCCAACACTATTTGGGTGGGTGTATAAGAGCTCAGGTTCAAACTTAAGGGATAGTGTATATCCTATGACCTGAGTCTATGAATTGATAAAGTAGAAGAAGATTGATTTTCAATGTTTGGGTATCCAGGGTACATGATTTCATACCCATGGTCAAGTCGGAGCATTCCGAGTTCGTTTATTTTACCATCACAGTGGCATCAGCCTCACAACGATGAACTCCTCCTCGCTATACAAGAGTCGGATCTCGATGAGAAGGTCTCATTTTCGAATACCCCCCCTTTTTTTTATACTCGCATTTCCATCCTATGTCCCAAAATAATTGTCCACTTTTGAATTTTGATCATGGGTTTTAAAAAATAAAAAAATATGTTTCAGTATGTAATACTACGTCTCAATATGTTGTATAATGGTCCGTTTGGATTCTTGGATTGGGTGAAGCTGAATATAGGATAAATTTTAAGTTTACGTTCTATTTTTGTACTCGCTTAGGTGGGGCCTTGGAGGTTAAATGGTTCACTAGATTCATGTCGTTTTCATTAACTATAAATTCGGGTGTAATATAGGTGAATAATATTTTTAGTTATATTGTACATTATTTCATCCCGATTCACCTTGACAAATAAGAATAACATTTTAAAAGATTCACTCATTCACCTCGATTAACTACACCTACGTTAATTTTCAAGTTTAACCCTCATTTAGGTTCACCGATCCAAAGGGAACATAGTAGTTGATGACAAATATATTAAATGCTAGTATTAGTGATGTGCTATGATGATTTTGATTCAAATAAAAATATGTGGCAATTAAGGGTATAAAGTTTGTTTGTTTTGACTCAAAATCAAACTGGGCAATATTTTTGGGATGGAGGGAGTATTTTTAGTTCTTAAGCGTTGATCATTTTGGAAGATAAAGCTGCTGCCTTTTTGGAACTTTTCATTCTTTCTTATGGTGTTTTGTAATGAGCGAAGAAATAATCAAATACTACGTATACTTTCTTGTTTCGATTGTGGTGGCTGAGTTATAGTAGAAATTGGTTACTTGGGAAAATATGGATAATTTTTGGGCATTTGTTTATATTCAACTTAACCACTTACATTGAATGCTTGAATAATCCACCAGTGAAGGAGTAGAGCATCCTCCCGCGATGGTAGTTTTCTCTAAATCTTTGGTTTCATTTCTGGACCAACGCTTAGGAGTTAGAGCTATGTTCTTGGCTGGGTCGGTATATGACTACTATATGCAATGTGATGCCTTTGATTCTTAATGGTGGGTCTGAGCAAAAGAATTCCGATTTGAATAAAATGTTTGGAAACATTTTTTAAATCAAATGCTTTTGTTTTAAGTTTTTTGCTTAATCGATTTAGAAGATCATTAACTTCATTATCTGATAGGGAAGTTGGGAGGAGGGATAGAAAGTTGGGAACTTATATGTATTGGTGTTTCAAGATCCTCACTTGTTAATGAAACATTTAAATCTTTAAAATTTTCATCTCTATGTCTAGAGAAACTAAAGAAGCACCTGTTTCTTTAAAATTTTGTTAAGAATCATGTGGTTTTACCCTGAATAGACTCTCTTGTAAGCCTCTGATTTGTAAATATGAGGTACATCATACATGCTCCTCCGAATCCACCTGTCGTGCAATTTACTCTCCCCTACTGGTTCTTTAGTTTGTCAAGTTGGTTGAACAACCCTTGGTTAGCCAGGTGATTGATATTGATCAACAAAGAAAAAAATAGAATCAATATAGGATTAATTAAAAACTCTGGAAAATGTAATAAAAGATCTTACGAATCCTTCTTTCGTGTAGTCCATCCTTTTATAGCTTGAGAACTCGAAGAGATGCAATTCCTGGGGATTAACCTTTAAGGATTACTCATATAGTCTCCCCTGTTTACACTTTAACGGAGTTTTTTCATCTATGTGCTCCCTCTCAGTTATTTCCCTTTTTGCCACTCAGGAAAAGTTTATTATCCATTCTTGGAAACTAAGAATTTAAGTTTCATATAATTGTCTGGAGGATTGATATAAACACACATTCTCCATCTTGTGGGCTCTGGTAGCAAAAATACAACAGCATGGTTGAGGCTTATATTATATTATATTATATTATATTATGTTATATTATATATATATAGATAAATTGAGCACATAAGCTTCATCCCTTGTTAGGCTAGAAACCGTAGTTCAACTGTGGTTGGCCAGTTTAAGAAGAATTTCTTTGACGCATGACATTAACAATTAGTTCTGGGAATGACTATATAATTTTTTGTGCTTTTAGTTGAATGAAATCAGGAAGATGAATAGTGACCTGATAGTGATTGGGAAGACAACTGTTGACAACGATAAAGAAGAAATTGATAATGATGCTGATGAAGATGATGCTGACAATGCAGAAGAGTCTGAAGGTGATGACTTCGAGCAGGAAACAGGTTGAAGAGTTCAGCTCTCTCATTCCCTTCTCCTGTGAATATTATTAACTCTGCATCAGAGTTCTTGTTATTTTGCCATGTTCACTATGAAACTTGTAATAAGCACTTAATTGGTTGCTCTCTCATGTATAATTTCCTTGCATATTGTTCTATGTTTGTTGAAGACTAGCCGTGTCTCAGAAGCTTCCTCTAGTACTTTGTTCCTCCTACATATGAAGATCTTAGGTAGAATGTCAGAATACCTTACCAACAGTATGGCCTACTGACCTTGCTCACCTATTCAACTCAACATGCTTTAATGCCTTTTAAGAGGCTCCCACCGATAAGGGAGGGTCGATAGTACGCAACCTTATTCATGTTGCAACAGGGAGACTGTTTCCGAGTTTTTTTTGCTTTTTCTCTTGTTTGTGTATTGAGTGTCATCATTGAGGACTACAAGTGTCTTGATTCCGGTTGTTCACTAAGTTTATTTTTCTCTCCATTTCAATTTAATTTGGAGGTTTGTTTTTAACAAATGATCAATCTATTTTTGACTCGCTATAAATTTTATACAAATATTTTTTTTTAATATCAAATAGGTTGATATCATAGTATGTTGTCTATAGATTATAATGATATGCTTTTTTTTTTAGATAAAGTTAAAGTTAAACAATCCAAAAACTTGATCAAAAATAGGTTAGTAGTTTGTTGAAAATAAATTTTCAAGTTAAATTGAAATGTAGGAAGTGTTTTAGTATCTTCTTCAAAGCTTTCATATATTACAATACTATTCCGCTTTCAAAATGTATAATTGCTTCAGATGTAGCATTTTATTAAGCAGACAAGGAGCTACATTGGGATCAGAAAGTTTCATTAAAATCAGAAACAATCAATTATTTAAAAATAAATTTTTCCAAACGATCATGTGATTTCAAACTAAGCAAGATATATAATATGTTTTGAAGATTATACAAACTACTCGTTGATCAATCCATACCTGAGCTGATATTTATATTCGAAAACGACAAGAGCATCTTACATCGCTAATTCAGAATGTAAAATTCGCAACTACTACTCATCATCGGTTCTTCGCTCGCTATTGCTTGTCTTAAGAGGGTTGGAGGTGTAACATTTGAAAAAACGTGCACTAAATGTAAGATTTTGGTATATGAATCTGCTTCCACTTTATAATTTGTTAAAGCTGGAATATGCTTATTGTTTTTTGACGTTCTATATTTCATGATATAACTAGAAATTCCTTCAAATTTAGTGATTGCATAATTTAATTAAAAATCATTTTCATATTTAAAATAATGTAATTGTAGAAACTTTTTATTGACGTGTCACTTATCAAGACATTAATTGGTATGGAGATATCATTACCGATGGTTCTCTTAGCTTGATTGTCTAATTTTATTTGTTGGTATATATTCTATGAGATATGCCATGTTTATTAGCACTTAGCAACAACTTTTTTTCTTCTTCATAGACATTCCACTAGTATGGTATGGGCATCTGAAGAGGTCTGATATTTTGCTCAATATGATTTCTTTCATAATGAATTAAACATATATACTTCTAGAATATCGAATAATCTATTGGTTAGGAGGCCTTCCAGTGACTTAGATGTCCTGGGTTTGATTTTCATTGTAAGGGGACGGTGGGTGGGTTTTTTTTTTTTAAAAGAAAAAAAAAATTAAACATAAGTACAATCGAAGGCATAAATGAATCATTTTTTGGCAGGTATGTATGGAATACTAATCTAAAAGGGACTTGATCATATTGTGCACATATCGGTTTATTAGTCAAGTGATAATAGGACAACTGATGAAGATTTTTTAATTTTAAATTTTTTTTCATTAGTGTATTAATTTACCAATTAATGTCTTGATAATAGGACAACTGATGAAGATTTTTTAATTTTAATTTTTTTTTCATTAGTGTATTAGAGAAATATGTGGGTAAAGATACTGAAGGAGGCGAATTTGTAATATATACTTGTAAGGAAGATGTAATTATAGAATTTTGACTTGTACCACATCGTACTGATGTGTTTTGTTCCTCTTCCTAGCCTATATATATAATATGTTGGTAAATATATTTTCTCTGTACTCAAACGGCCAAGCCAGAAGACTCTTAAGAAGCATTACTTCGTGTTTGCCAGTACGGGCGTGGAAAGTGGTATAGAATTTGGCTTCATCTTCCGAGACGAAGTTATTCGAAACGAATATTTCGGCGAGAATTCTATAGCTTAGATCAACCATCGCCACCCATAATTCCCCAAGCAAAAGGTGGTGTCAAAGGTGGAGCACAGATTCTCGTGTTAATGGTGACGCGGTAGTAGCTCTTCTCAGTCACAATCGTAGGCGTAAACATCAAGTTCCATCCCTGTGTATGAATATCACGCTTTGGCTCTTGACGCCCCTCGAGAAGAGCAAACTACTGAAAATTCCTTTGAGGTACTTCGAGCATGGCGATACGCCTTTACTGGCCATGTGCTCTGTGAGGAAGTTGATCCTCACGAGCGGCTTGGCTGCAGCTCAGACCTGCACTAAAGCCATCCCACTACTGGCCGCCACGGGAGAAGAGATGAACCACTCATAAGAATCAGATCGTGAGCTCTACTTTGGTAAGATCACAGAGGAAGAAAAGCATTTATACTTGCAAGTGGGATTTCAAGCAAAGAAGGTCGTCACTGTATTTGCGGGTTAAATATAAAGTTGGGTCATGAGGTTCTCACCAAAAGGGAAGTGAGTTGAATACAACGAGATTTTCTCACCCTGTAGCCTTTAATACACTTCTATCAGTACAAGCTTTGTCAGAATATGACACGTGACTCTAGCCGAGCAACTAGATGTCAAGACGCCTTCTTGCATGGAGAGTCAGATGAAGAAATTTATACGACCTGGGCCTGATGGTTTCCGTGAACCCGAAAAAGAAGATTATGTTTCGCAGATTGAAGAAATCTTGTATGGTTTAAAGCAGCTTCCCGAGGCAAATGTACAAGAGATTCGATATTTACATGATAGAGATTGGGAATTGACGAGTCCATATGACAAGAAGTTTACTACAACAAAGTTACCGATTGCCTCTATCTACTTGGGCCTCCTATGACGATATAGCCGATAGTCGTACTGAGAAGTCCTGGGACATTCAAAAGCCGAAGGGTTTACTTTAGCTACTGAAGTTCAAACGAAGGGATTTGGGTGCCGCAAAGAAAGATTGGGAATGGAGATACGAGGCTGTCGTAAGTTTCTTGGTCCTGAAAAGTGCTATGTTGAAAAGATTCTATCCAGATTGGGTATGGCTACCGCTAAACCAATTGCATTCCAGCCTACAAAACGACTGCTTGTCCGTCAGATTTGCACCTCAATCATCCGCCGAGAAAGTTTACACGGAACGCATCTTTATACTAAATACAGCTTGAAGTTTCAATGACGCTATGGTCTCCAGACTAGACCCGATCTCTCGCATTACGTCGTTAAATATGAAATAAGAGGTTCATGGTCGCACTGAAAAGAACACGCGGTGTCACAAGAGATTTTTTCGTTATCTCAGAGGCACTCGATATTTTCCTTTATTATGGTGGTAATAATGCTGTTTACCTCTCTCTGATACTGATTCTCGACTACGCTGAGATGTGCACGGTAAGATCTAAGGATCGGGTTATGCTTTACTCGGTGGTCCTCACAAGGAAGCCTGAGGCTACGCCGCAATCCACTAAGCGATTAGTTTACCATCGAGGCAGAGATATGGCACTTGCGTGTCGCCACAGGTATACGGCCGAGAGGACTAGTTAGTGATTGGGGCTACATCACGATCGCATCGGCATATATCGCGGACATTTTCGAGCGCAATATGTTTAACCAAGGATCGTGTTCATCATGATGGTGAGAAAGCACTTTGATGCGCGAGTATCATTTTTTGAGAGTGAAGAGGGATTGTTAACAAGCCGCATCGCATAACCCACTGATATGTTTACGGCCGGTTCCTTTGGCAGAGCAAAGCTTTCAAAGATTGTCTGACTTCACAATATTCGTAGTTATTGGGCTGCCCAAAGTGGGTCAACGCCCGGCAGAGTTGCCATCTAGCGATCCTCGCATATCTGCTTCACTATCCGGCACATCCGTACTTCGGATATCCGTGCACTACTGGGAAAGTTTTCTAATTTTCCATTCATGGCGATTCTCAAGCCAAGGCGAGATTATAATTTGACTTGCATCACATCGTTGCATCGGCGTGTTTTGTTCCTCTTCATTGTAGCCCATATATATGCTATTTCATAGTATATAGGTTTATTTTCCGTGACCTAATTAGTCAAGTTTTGTAAGACTCTTAAGTAGCACATTGAACTATTTCTTGGGCCAAATATCAGAATTCAGCTTTTCCCATTATAGTGAAATTTTCAGGTTCTTCCGTGGATTACCCCAACACATCGTTGTGATACCACGCAAATTTCCTGTTATTACCTCTTCCGTATTTCCTTTACGCGATTCCTCGTTTATCCTAGTTTCGCATTCATAACAAGAACAATGAAAATAGGAAGTAAGTAACTATTTTAGAAAACTAGGTTATACAAATAAAATACAAAAGTAAATAAAAACAGAATTAGTAAATTATTTAAATAAAAATCAAATAAATAGATTGCATTATTTGTAATGCAAAGAAGAATTTTTATTTATGATAGTGCATAAAAATAAAAACTCACCTGTAGAGAAAATTACTCAACAGACAGTTTTATCAAATCAAGAGGGATCAATTGCCCAAACTATTAGTCCCTAAAGATTTTCTCGACGATTTAAGTAGATAACCGTCATTGGACTTAATTTGGATTTGATCTCGATAGAAGTCACTGCTTGGATTTGATTTGAACTGGATGCAAGTTTCTCAGCTTAGCTTCGACTTGAACTTGACTTGGATTTGATTTAGATGTAAGCTCGAGCTCGAACTCGATTTGATTTCGATAAGCTCTCCTGGGGCGAAATTTGACAGAGCATCCCGGTCTGGATGGATTTTAGACCTGTCTGACTTGGATATGGTCCGAGCCGAGGAGTTTTAGCAAAGATATTCTCGTGTTGCTGTATCGACTTGATCTTGCCCGGACTTGGATCTTCGGTCCGCTCTGATTCTATGGACTTACTACAAGTGTTGTAGCGCAGACTTGCTTTGGACAATCACGCGGGACTTCAGAGTCGGATAAACTACGCCTTCAAAGGAGTTCGAATTTGGTGCTTCACCTTACATGACTTTCATTGGTATTGCTTGGAGCAGAACTTGTTTGATATGACACTCGATTCGGATAACCCAGCTTCGAGCTATATAGTTGATAGTAAGCAAATGGCTAACGCCGTTTTTGTTTGTGACTACAAATGTCTTGGGGCAATTGGTTGGTTGCAGTGAGCGGGACTTAGTAAAATTTGGCCTCACTTCTGGGACTTGTTGCATTTGGCCTACTTCGTTTAAGTTTTCTGCTACGTCACTTCTAACTTACTACAATGCCTTAGCAAATTGGTTGTTGCAGAAAGGATGACTGCATTTAAGTGTGGAACATTCCAACCTTTGTCATTGATACTCCATCAACTGTATACGTCTTAAGCAGTCGCTGTTTACCTTCCAAATTTCATGTGGACCTAACGCCAGCTTTATTCCTATATCTCGATTGATTTAATCAAACCTCGAATTTATCGTGTCTATCCAAGTTTACGAATAATCGTGGACTATATAGTTTATCCCGAATATTCGAAGCCGCTCTCGAGAACCTTCGCCGCATTCTCATCGCATTTTGCTTAACTCTGAAGGATTATCAAGGCTTCAGGTAATAATCCTTGATTTCAGCGCCTATTATTAATTCACCGAGTGTGTTTTCCAACCACCACGGGTGTTTCTACGGCGGTCTTCAAAGATTTAACTTGTAAATTTCAGAGAACGCTTTTCCTAATTTTCTCGTGGGTTTTTGTGGTGTATTTTTTAATGAATATCAGCTATTTTTGGATCATTTTGGTCGGCCAAACGGGGGCTTATGGCTTTGCGCCAAACGCCGCTTCTACTGGACGGCTTGATTAAAGATCACGACTCAATCATTGAATTTCGGCGCAAGATCTCGGGACTGGCTTGACGATTTTGAATTACTTGACGACTGGCAACCCTTTTGGACACCTATTTGAGGTGGCCCGCATTCTTTTCTGCGCCAAACATATTTTCATACCACTCCACCTTGAACCTCGATTGGCACCACATAACTTCCGAAAGATCGATTTTTAACCACATAACTCATGAACCTTTGATTTGAACCACAAACTTGTGGAGTCTTCTATTTTAAACCCCGTGTTTATGATTCTTCATTTCGCCCACGCTAGCCTGAACGTCCTGCTCGGGCCAAGTTTGATCAATAAAATTAGGTTTTCGAGCTCCGATTTTATCCGACATTTAACGCGAGGGTTGTTTTCTCTGAACCCTATTTCGAAGTTCAAACTTAGGTTAATTTGAATGCAGAAACCCTGCTCTTCGACTGATTAACCTGCGGCTTGATGCATTTGAACCCTCGTCAGTCCGGCGGCTGATTCGAATTTGTGATTTAATCTGTGACCCTAATCGCCCACGGGCGCTCTTTATTGGTCTTTTCTAATCTCAATTAACTTGATTAATCTGCCTATTTTAATTATTTTTTTGATAAATCTTCGATGTCTACATCATTAAAATTAGGATCTGAGCCTCTGGAGGAAAGAAAGAAGGTACAAGATGATGTTTGAAAACAACTATGATAATAATGGAGTATATTGGGGTGGGGGTTTGGTGTACGTAGTGGTTATACACTCATTTGATAGAGATTGATGGTTTAATTTTTTTTTTTAAAGAACATAATGAAGTATATCGAATTGACATAGTTATTAACCAGTGTAGGGGGTGCGGATTTCAAAAAAAATCCACTCATTCTATCTCAAATGTTTTGTCTACTTTAAAATGTCATATACGAGTATGATCTATAGTCTTAATTGACATATATAATTTTGATTTGAATGAAAATATTTACATTAATTGTATTACAACATATTTTGATATATCTGTTACTAAATATTACAACATGCAAGTATATCTGAACTTTAAATTTAAAAATTCTTACTATCCTTTTGAAATGGGAGAGAACACCAAAGTGTTAAGACATGCTCTTTTGCATTCTTTACTCAAACCATTTTCACTATTCGACATTTTGATTTGTTATGATTTGACAATTCCGGAGTTTCAGCTGAAGGTTTTTGGTTCCACATACACATTCATTCAATTAATGGAACAAATTAAAGGTATCCTTTATGTTTATTTAATTGTCGGCAATTATGGAGTGGTCATGTTTAGATGTACCTACCATTTTAAAGGTAGCCACAAGGCATGATTGATCATTTCAATATGAATTTCTTTAATCATTTCCATATGAATTTCTCTAAGAAAGTTTTTCCGTGGAGGTCCTTGATTTTTGCTTATTAAAGGTAGTCAAAGTAGAGAACATTATGTATTTTCAAACATGTGTTCACTTTATGCGCTCACAAAAAAAAAAAAAAAATTATCTTTAGGTTTAAATTATAGAACAATTAAGTTAAATGGAAAACCATTAATAATCATAACGAATTATTTCATTCCAATTCAAATTGATTGACGATTTTAATATTTAATGATGATAACAGTTGTATTAATATGTACAAATAAAAATAGTGCATTGTTTTGTTAATATATCAACCAACTTGTCACATGCATAAATATAGACATTGTACTATTTATATGTTCTTCAAAATCCATTCATATCTTCCTCCTCCCTTTTCTATTGTTATTTAAACAGTATAACGATTTAGTTAGTAGGATTAATGACAGTAACCATCACTCAACTTTTACTTTATTCACTATTCCATGGGCCATGGCTACAAAGTCAGTTTCAATTAATGTACTTCCTATTTTACCCTTTTTGATAGTCTCTTATTTATTTTAATTTTCATAAGAATCCTTCATACAGAACTGCCTAACAAAGATAAATTTCCATAAACTACTATAAATATTATCTACTATGTAATTGCATTGAGGACCCGAGAAAATAAAAGAGCCATAAATTCTTTATCTTTTATTTTCCACAGAATTCAATTATTTCTTTTATGTTTTTTTTTAAAAAAAAATTTATTATAATTTTATTATAAAATAATAAAATAATTTACATAACTCACAAAGACATATAACTAATATAGTATAAATTATCTCGTTAGAATAATGTGAGGCCTATTGTTTACATTTGCCCCCCTCTTCCCTAATCGTGACAACTGTCACCGTGGTGCAGGTACTCATATGGTTTCTTGGTACGAATAATTAGATAGATTTCATCTTTTTCTATGTACTTTTTACAGTATACAATATACACAACAGAATAATAATTTTCCTTTTTATTTAATTAACACATGGGTTTCTTTTACATTTTTACACAGTCCAGAAACGATAATCCTATCAAAATTTCATTTTTGCATTACAGTTGGAAGTAGAAAGTAAGTGAAACGTTTCAAAAATTACAAAAATATCTAATAAACAATAGAATATCTTGAAATTTTGACACTTCCACTGAATATCTCACATCATCTTAAAAAGTTGAATTTGAAGTATGAACTGAAAATACCTCCATTTATATAATTTGTCATAAACGCACCATTTTTTTTTTATATATATTTTTTGTATTCTATTGTGTTTCAGGTTTATGTTTTATTTTTCTATTGTATATGTCTAGATAGTAAATGTATAAGAGTCATTTTTTCTTTCTTTATTATGAATATTTAGATAATTCAGTATAGTTTCGAGATTTTATTATCTTATAGAAGGATATAATATTTTTAATTATTATTGAATTAAAATATAGATTGATAAATAATAAAAAACCGGAAAAAGTAATATTTATTGACACTCAATTAACAGATCAAGTTCCAAATTCGGACTTCACTTTCAATTTCCAGTATATGGGCACCATTATATTCGAACATTCTAGTGTCCAACTTGACTGGTTGAATGATCTTTTACGTTACGGTTAAACTCGAGGACTTTCTGGGAAATTTGAAGGGGGAAAAAAAAAACATTTTTTGTTTTGTGCTTTTAGTGTAATCTTGGAAACAGATGATGCCAAAAAATTACTCCGTAAGAAAGAAGGATTGATAATTAATTGTCATCTCCACTATTCTTGATATGAATGTACCAAGTGGAAATATTTATGTAGTTTTAAAATATTAATCATAGGGCAAGGCTGCTTAATCCTATCCCTAGATTGGTGAAGGGGGCATAATTATTCATATGGTATTATAAACATAAAAGGCCGGGATTATAACCTCCCTAGACATGCTTTTATTTATTTAATTTCATAAGAACTCTTCACAAGCAGAACCGCCTAACAAGATAAATTTTCCATAAACTACTACTTTCATAATATTATCTACTAATGCATCAGAATATCACCAAATAGAAAATAAAAATTGCTTTCACGCCCTTTTATCTTTATTTTCTCCACAGAACTTTTTCATCTTATTTCTTTTAGTTTTTTTAAAAATTTATTTTTTCATTAGAATTTTATTATAAAAATGATAAAATAATTTTTAAATTTCTTTTTCATTATACTTTTATTATAAAATAATAAAATAATTTACACAAGAACCGCACATATAACTAAAGTATCCTATCGCATTACATGCTGAAGTCTAACTTTGATATTCTATTTCACCCTTTAAGAATCAACCACCAAAAATTCAAATATTCGATTACATATGACAAACTACCTAAAACGTTAATAAAATAAAGCACAGTTTATTTTTCTCAACAGCAGATATCATAGCTACTCAAACCCATAATATTTATAATATATTTTCCTCTCTCATACCTCTGTGATGCTACTTAATTTTAATTCATTATTCAGATATCGAAAAGATATTATAAAATCAATTGGATGAATATTCGCATTGCGCAAAGACCGCGTATTATTATAACCAATAAAAATAAAAAAGAAATGGCTACTTAATTATCCATGTAGTTGGGGTTACATGCTACCCATCATCTATACTATACATAAAACAAATAGATATAATTCCATATTCGATTACAAATTTTCTCAATTTAATGTCACTAACTATGATTATCACATTTTAATTGGAGTGATATAATAGTAATTTGTAAATTCCATAACTTCAAAGACACAAATTTTCACTATGCATATTAATTTGTTTTTAACTATATCATATATATATATATATAACACAATCTATATTGTCATATATATCATAAAATCTATAAAAAAAACTATTAAATATCGAAAGATAACATTCATCGTTAAAAAACATATTTGGGAATTATTTCTAATTTACATTTATATCATGTTGCACTCCAAATGCTAGTGAGTATGATGTATGTCTCTCCTTTTCTTTTTAAATTTTTTTACGTAATTAATTTCTTTATCAAATTAGATAAGAAAATTGACAAAAAATTTATATTTATAAGATGAATTTAAATTTTTCTTCGACTTTATACAAAAAATAAATAAATTTTAAAAAATAGGATGGAGGGAGCATGATTACATGGTAATTACTCAATTAAAATGAAAAATTTAAGATGTTAGAATGTACGCAATTTGCAGATTTTTGTTAATGGGACCCAACACTTTTCAAGTATGCTCGAATTTTGGATTATTTAAATAAACTTTAAAAATTAATAGTTTAATTATTAACATGTTTAAATGTTTCTAAGAAACTTCCGTCAAAACAAGTAAAGATGTTGGATTATACTCGCAAAGAAATTTATTTCGAAGAGGAAGTGCAATACCAATTCTCAATAAATAAAAGACTCTTATTATATTAAGTCGAAACACACTAATCTATGAAGAAAAAACTTCAGTTTATTTTTGTAAATTATGGAGTATAATTTTGTTTATAAAACCGAGGTATTAAAAACAACCCTCTTCATCATTTCATTAAAAAAATAAAAAACTCTTTTTTTCTTTTTCTAGAATTCGCTTCCTATTTTATTTTATAAAATGACCAAATCACCCTCCAAATTCCAAACACTACAATTGCCTTTGATAACGCCTTAATTCACAATTCCTCCACACCGGTGCACCATACCACCAATTCACCACCGCCGGAAAACCCACCGGAGCCTTATACCTCGGCGGCACCACCACCGGGAAATCGAAACACGACATAGGCGACGAAGGCGGAGACGCCATTTTCTTCAGCGAATTGCTTGGAGTAAGTATGGCTCTTATTTTAGTTTCTTGATTTATGGAAATTGTGAAATTATCATACTCCTCGATCACATTCCTCAAATCTTCATCGAATTTTATCGAAACCAATACGTCTAGTTCATCTGAGGGAAGCTTGCATCTTAAAATCATTGATTCTCCACATGATTCTCCAAATTTAATCATCAATTCTGCAATATAAAAAAGATGAGAAAATGTTAGCTCAATGAGCTAAGAATTAATCAATTCAATTTACTTTAATTAACGTTTTTACATTCCGAGATGAATTTTAAAAGATCATGTAATTTATTTTTGGTCAAAATTAACAAACTTTATAATATTTAAGTGATATAAATAATTTTAATTAGAATCAAAATTAATATAAAATAAATTAAAAATATTATATTTAGATATATTTTCACGAAATATTAAACATCATATACAAATATATTTGATTTTAAAAATTGACCCATCAAAAAACCAGACAATCTTTAAGAACGAAGGGAATAAAAAAATTACAAATCTAATAATATCAAGGTTATATTACGGAAAAAATGAACAAACATAAATTTAGTGGCGAAAAAAGAAAACGTCAATTAGAATGAATAGAACGAAAAACGAGTGACGGACCAGCGAAGGTGATGGATCGTTCAACGGAGAGGACACGAGTGTGACCACCGATGTAACGGAGTTTAGCATCGGAGCGTCGAGGGACGATTTTTCCCCCATAACTGTAAAGGAACTTGATCAGCCCAGATGATTGTTTATCATTATTACAGGTGGGTTTGTTTGAGTTGTTTAAGATTTGGGTCATAATTATTATTGTTTGAGGTTTGAGAAAGAAGAGGGTTTAGATGTGAGAGAAAGGTGTCTAAAGAGGGGGGAGGGGGTTGGTTGAAGAAACATAGGGAGAGGTTTGAAGTGGTATTTATAGTTGACACTGTGAAACTCATCAAGGTTTTGGAAACTTTATTTACAAACTTAATGATTACTCAACAAATTTTTACTCTATTTTTTATTTTTTGATATGATTCTTGTCATAGTAACTTGAATATGAAATCTCATCATTCCAAATAATAATAAATTTGTATGGTTGGCGATGATAAAATAATGAATTAGTTTTGAATAAAAAGTATCATATTTAGTGATTTTTTTAAAAAAATACTACATATTTTCATTTTATTTTATTTTTACAAAAGAGTTAACAAAAATGCAAACATTTTAATAGTTGCCATGACACTACGGAACATCCCTTCTCCGTCTATATTCATGATTACTAGACTAATTCTAGTAATTTATATTAAAAAAGGTTGTATAAAAAGAGATATTATTGTAAGTACATATAATATTTTACCATATATTACTATTAATTGATAACTGAATGAATTAAAAACAACAATATAATTTTTCAAAAACAACATTTAATCTCTTTTAAGTTTTAGACAACATAGGGTTGACTTACTTTTCCCGCACAGTTTTCCACGGTGAAACTAAGCCGCTTTAACCTTATCGAATGCAGCAACACGCACTTAAACGGGCGCCTCCAATAGACACACCCATGCACCTAAACGCCTAACCCAGTATACACTTTGATGCTCTATTGCTATCAATGTGATGAAATACACACTCAAAGTCTTTTATCATATATTCAACATAAACGAAGCACACATCGACAATCGAATTTATATTTGGACAAAATCATAAGAAGCATTTAAATGCAAAACGAAGCATGCACAATGCACACTGATAACATTGGCCAAAGACATAATCGAGTAATAATTTGCCAACGCATCGGCTTAAATACTTAATAATTGACAGATTAGTTTTTTTCTTATTAATTAATAATAAATAATAACAATTATTAAATAAATACAATCAAATTAATTTAAATGAAGTTAACATACATCGCTTACTGGCCACATTCATGATCGTATCAGTATGCCTCATCCTAAATTTATGCGCGCGATCAAGTTGTCGCCGAACTAGCGATCATGACGAGCCCCAAGAAAGGTTTGATCGTGAATGGGAAAACTACATCCTCTCAATCACGGGGTTCCCGCACACGTAGTAACATGTTAAAAGAAGTAAAAAGTATCATGTAAAAATTAAGATAAATAATTTTGATCATACCAATATAAAATGGGAACCACTCTGAGACGGTCCTACCGACCTCACCATGCTTCATGGGGCACACAATGTAACAGCCCACGAAGGCACGCGACTCCATCTAAATCTATACGGCATAAACAACATCAGACTCCTAGAATAACATGGCCTACTCGGTAAAGTGACATCCAATTGTCTGTAGGGCACGCCACGCTATAGCTTAAAGAATTTTAGTTATCAAAGTAGTCACATCTATCCCATGTAATATATTATCGTAAAAGTGGCCCGGATGTCAGACAATTTAAGCATGACACTCGCTTCCTCAAGAAATGGCATCACCCATTCTCATTGCCATTGCACTTGGAGCGCTACTACCTATACCCGTTAATTTCATCTTTTTTCATCATTAAATCCACGAACAAATAAGATAATGAAAGGTAGTAAATCAAGACTGAACAAGACAATGGGTGTAGGCTAAGTCAATACCCCTCACTCTGGCCCCACCACGCCCCCGACCAGTGCTTCAACCTCCTTAACGCACGGAGACGCGCGGAAGTGACTTAGAGTTCTCGAGTAGAAGTGCTCAATGGAGAAGCATTTAACTTTGATCCAATTGGGATGACACAATTAATGAACATCTAGATGTAATTGGGGCGATGACAAGCCAAACTCCATAATTTATCATAAAGACGCTCCTATCCGACAATATTCTCAAACTTGAGTTCATTTTTCGGGAAGACCATCATTTGATATGGCTTCTGGATTTAATGCTTCTTTAATTGACTTAAATAGTTCTCTCTGCAATAGAGGTGGAGCATTTTGGAGTTCATTCCACGCTTCTTCGAAGTCGTTCTTACTAATACATGGCTCAACCTGCATAAAGATCAATTTTAATATCCAACTTTTGTTTGGAGTGTTTTCTCTCGCTTAAATTCTGGTTTTAATTTTCTTTCTCTTTCATTAGCCCATATGATTGGGCTCGATGCATTAGTCTCTTTGCACTTGGGATTATTGATATTCAGATGTCATACTGTCCAACGAAGAGCTAATTTTTTAGATTCTCTATTTTTATGCATGAAATTTCAATTGTTTAGATATAGTGAACTTCACATACACTATATTTGAAAGTTCAATTGTTTAGATATATTAACATTGAACTACATATATCTTTCCGGTTGGTGGCTACTCAAGAACTAACATTGAACTACTTATTTTTTTATCAATAGGCAAATGGGGTTTATCAGATTGTGACATTACTTTCCGCCGTCACAACACAACGCTTATCAGAACATTTGTAGAGCGATGGCATCCCGAAACAAACACTTTCCATATGCCATTCGGTGAGATGACGATCACTTTGCATGATGTGGAGCAAATTATGGGGATTCGTTGTTCCGGACGATAGTACGCCCCAAAGCATGATCTTGTTTTTTTTGTAATTATACTGGGTGATGCCGTTACGCATCTGTTAGGGTCAACAGAGGACGCTAGCAAAGCGCATGGATATATGAGTACTTTTCAAGATTCCAACCGCGGCGAATTATTGACGGAACGGCGAAATGCCTAGAAGAAGTTAAGACGGTCAAACATCTCATTCACGCAGTATGATCCCTTTGACGTGATTACGTGATAGGAAGGCCAGACCTGACCGACACCGCTTGATTTAAGCGTAACGCCTCGCCCAACAAGACCGGCCAAGACGTTATTGGAAATACTGACCACCACAAACCACCACGGTTTTTCCAAAGACGCTTGCCCTTACTCAATGCCACAATTGAAAGTCTCAAAATGGGTCACCCATCCTAGAATTACCCCAGTCAAGCACGCTTAACATCGGGAGTTCTTATAGACGAAAGCTCAAAAGTTAAGACGAGATCTTGACGGTACGAGTAGTACCAATCAAATCATATCAAACATATCACACACACACATGTTTCTCATGGGCCTGCACAACCTCCCTAAATACCAATGTTTCCTCACAACACATCCAGAACATACCATCCGCGCGAGATTCTGTAGTGGCTCCACGCCCCAAGAGGTGTCCCAGACTTTGCTCAGCATAGCACTTGGGCTCCCACAGCCTGCACGCTTTGCTCGATACCATTTCAATGCCCCGCCCGACTTACCGGGTCGGTACGCGTATTAGATTCTACTGACCGCCTCACAAACCACCACGGTCTTTCCAAAGATAAGCTTCATTCTCACCACGCTACCAATCGGTAAAATCCCCAAATGCGCCACCCATCCTAAATTACCCCGTACAAGACGGTTAAAATGGAGTTTTTATGTGACGAAGCTCAAAAGCAAGAGATGATCTCTTTGGTATGAGTAGTACCAATCAAATCATATAAAAATTGCCAACTTTGGGTCGGTTATTTCATTAAGTAACATTGTAATCACGAAGTTTTACGAAGTTTTTTCTTTCTTTAATAACCACAATGAAATTATAGCTTTTTAAAATATATTAAATTTTCTATGTTTAAGCGACGGACTTTTACGGTCTCATGAAAGATGATTTCGTGTCGTACTATCACGTGATTTATCCGCTTCGAGTTCAACGGAAGATATATGCCTATCAGAGTCACCCGAGGCTTCTGGGCGCCAGTTTGTGGTATTCTGTGGACGTATCATAGCCGATACTTGTGTGTTTGCTTGCGATGTCCGGAAGCTCGTATAAGAAGTTATATGATCATGACGCCACGTTGATCAACTAAGCACGCACTCCTTTCGCCTGGGCATCTGGTCCGCTGTCACTTACACCTGTAGACCGACTTCGATCACTATATTTACTGGGTATAAGTCGCATAAACCGGGTTAAGAATCGCCTACGAGGGCGCTCCCAAAAAGCGACAAGCTCCAAGAGAAGGCTCCTCCTGGGCCACCGCTTACTTCCGGGATGCTGGATATATTTACATAACGAATGTTCCAATTTACAACAAATTTAGATACTACAACAAATATATTTACAATTTACAATTTTGTAGATCGCAAGAATTACGCCAATCGCGGTATCCTTAGAACGGGAGGTGACTTTGACACGATAACCAAGAAAAGTTGTCCGTACTTGGGACGATGACGAGCTTACGAACGCTTTTTACTAGACGTGGCATTCCGATGTTTTATTAGTTATAACATATCTTTCATATGATGTTAAATATAATAGTAGGTGTTTTTAATTTTATTTAGAGGATATTTATACGAACACGTTTAAATTATTAAGTACCTGCTTTTGTCATTGCTAATAATTAATAAGCAATACGGAAAATACAAAAAAAAAACGCCCAAAGGTGAAGTACACACACCACATGTACAATTAAAGTATTCATTATACACTCCATTTCTTTTAACGAGCTGCATACGACGTGTGCTCCAATTGTTTAACCAAGACACATTTCACGGTTCTATTATAATCAATATTCTAATAATTAACGAACACAAATAATTTCACAAATTAATTACTCAAACAAAATATATTAATTATTAAGGACAATAATTAAACTAATTAATGTTTATAAAACAAAAAAGATAACATAAGAAATTTACATAAATACTTAAATTCATGAAAACTAACTCAATATATAAGATTCTAAACATGATGAACATTACATTAACATTATAAATATGGAATTTGACAAAATCTTAATATTCAATTCTAACATTATTATCATCATATAAACAATCAAAATAATAAAAAATAACTAATAAAATATTTTAATTCATTAAAATTGCTAATAATTTGAAAATACCAAAATACTGCTTCAAATTGGTGGTGGGAGAAGTACACCTTAGTGTAATTAAAGTATTTAGTCTGGGGATCGATTTCTTTAACTTGTTAATACACTCACGTGCTCAATCAGTTTAACCAAGCATACAAATTCCACGCGCTCGATTTTACAATGGCGTATTTTGGTCAATTACCTAACACATATAATTTCACAAATTAACGACTTAAAAAATATATACACTATTTAGACAATAATTTAACTAGTTAATGTGTAGTACCTAAAAAAAAGAATATTAACATAAGAAATTTACATAAATACTTAAATTCATGAAAACTAACTCAATATATAACATTCTAAACATGACGAACATTACTTTAACATTATAAATATGGAAATTTGACAAAATATTAATATTCAATTTAACATTATTATCTTCAAAGATAAATAATAAAAATAAGGAAATAACTATAAAATATTAAAATTCATTAAAATTAAGATAATAGCTCAGAATACAAAAAAATGTCCAAGATGAGTACACACCTGAAAGTACAATTAAAGTATTTATTATACACCGGGTTTCTTTAACGAAATGCACGACGCTACGACTCAATTGTTTAACCAAAGCATGCATTCCAATGGCTCGATTTCTAATCAGACATTCTAATGATTACCCAACACAAATAATTTCACAAAATTAATTACTCAAACAAAATATATTAATTATTTAGATAAACATTTAACTAATTAATGTTATAAAATTAAAAAATATTAACATAAGAAATTTACATAAATACATAAATCAAGAAAACAAACTTATTATACTCGCATTCTAAACATGCATTTAATATTACGAACATTAGAAATATAAACCTAAAAAGATATTAATATTCAATTTAACATTATTATCTTCAAAGATAAACAATAAAAATAATATAAATAACTAATAAAAATATTATAATTCATTAAAATTAAGATAATAATTTGAAAATACAAAAAATACGGCCAACGTATGGAGTACACACCGGAGTGCACAATTTAAGTATTTATTCTACATTGGTTTCTTTAACGAAAGTACACGTCATGTGCCCAACTGTTTAACCACTACACATTCCACGAGCTCGATTTATAATTGCATATTCTAATAATTACCTAACACAAATAATTTCATAAATAAATTACTCGAAAAATATATTTATTATTTAGGGACAATAATTTAACTAATTAATGTCGAGCAAACTTAAAAAATATATTAGCATAAGAAATTCTACATAAATACTTAAATTCATGAAAACTAACTCAATATATAAGATTCTAAACATGTCGAACATTACTTTAACATTATAAAAATGGAAATTTGACAAAATATTAATATTCAATTTAACGTTATTCTTCAAAGATAAACAATAAAAAAATAATATAAACAACTAATGAAAATATTATGATTCATTAAAATTAAGATAATAATTTGAAAATACAAAAATACGCCAATATATATAAAAAATATAATTAACTAACGGCGGAGATGGCATGGAGTAATCTGTAGATTACTACGGTTCCACCAACAAATTATATAAAAAACGTGATATAAACATGTCAATATATTTGTTACAGCTTGAACGGAGTCGATTATACTGCACTGCCAATAGATTTATCCAAAATCAAGACTTTGTAGTAATTAAGAATTTTATCATTCTCATATTTTTAATGGTTAAGCACGTTAGCATTTGTACGTGATTGATTTAAAAGTCTAGTGGGTGGCATAAGATCCTTTAAATTTACATAGAGGGTACGGTACTCATAAAAAATATTTATAAGAGTGTAGGTGCAAATTACCTCATAATGAGCTATTTTAATTAGTTATTGTTTTAAGCTATTATTAGAAGCCTGCAAGCAAAAAGTGTAAAGGATAGTACTTATCACTTATATCTTCGAATTCATTTTTTTTCTAACGATAGAAGTTACAAATTACATATGATATCAAACACTAATTAAATTTTAAGCTAAGCAAATGGGAGCCTAAACTCTAAAGAAACAAGCTTTTATCTTTTATCTAAAACTGCTCTTTCAAAAAATAACCGAAATGCATAACGGCCGATTACGAGTAAGCTGCTAAACAAACTAGAAAGTCCTGCTCTTTCAAAACCGATCCAAACTATGTCAGAATTGTTGGATAAAGTGAATATTGGGAAGAATCCAAATCCTCTGCTTCCTCATTTTATACATTAAATTGAATTACATGGGCATTTTGGATCAAACCATAAAGCTGAAAATCACGTCGTACTCACACATTGGACGAGCTGAGAGTGACAAGCTATAACTAAGGCTCCTAAGAGTCTTAGTAACGTGATCACTACTTACGCAAACTCTACGCCACCAAGTGCAAGCAACCGGGGAAAACGAGTTCGAAATCAGGAAGCCCAAAGCGGCGCTGACCATGACACGAATGCCCGAAAAGTGGGGGGCCATGAAAGCCCACTTTGCTTCCAATGAAGTTCCGGTTTTTGTACATTTCAAACTTGGAAATCGTATTTTAAATCAAACCAGCTATTAATGCTTTGCTGGTCATTATGCTTAAGGCACCTTTAACGCAGAGGACGTCGCTGTTCTCTATAATTTCCGAATAATCCACGCCCACAAACACGTAAATCGAAAGAAAGCACAATACTACACAAGCAAACCGGTGAAAGTACCCCATTCTCTGGCTTCGCTTGTTTTCTCGTTATACATCAAGCTCAGAAGGGTTCGTCGATCATTCGCCAGGTTTCGTAGCCGACGCGGGTTTATGGATCCTCGAAAACGACACCGCCGCCCTGGCACCGCTGGGAAGTTGGTGTCGAATCTGCTTTTAAGGAAAGCGCTGACGGATTATCCGCTTCGCTTTTGTTCAATCATTTATTGTAATCTCGTTGCTTCGCTGCACTGCTCTTTGTAATTTTCGTATGCATATCAGAGTTATTTTTGCAGTACTCGTTTGTATAGTTCGGTTTTCCTATTAGCTCCCTACAATTTTAAAAATGTATTCCTAATCGAGCTACACACAACACTTTTGCAATGGAATCCAACAACATGGTCAATGCGACCGATGCTAATATTGTCTGCCGGGCCGGGCGCGCTTGGAGGGCGTTGATTGGCCGAATGTTCCTGCTTGCCCCTCAAGTTACACTTCCTCCCTATGTTCCCGGCGTGGTCAGCTGCCTGCATGCTGTCGCTCAAGCAAGTGGGTTTCAGATTCCTCCAGCTTTGTAACCACCGTCACTTTACCTCCTCGCCCAATTGTTCCTGGCCATGCAAGTAAAATGACCAACTGCCTCCCGTGCTTCCGGTCGATTTAAAGGTGGCGGTAACAAGGGATGCTCTATCTCACGACTCGAACTTGCACCTGCTTCGTCAGAACCTCCTAATGGTTCAAGATGATGGTGTTTGGAGTTTGTCAAGGGCCGACTCCTCGAGACACCATTATTCGAGTTGCAATTATTTGTTGACTTATTTGTTTGATGAGGTTGCATAGCGATATAAACATACGCTACTACAAAACAATATTTAATGCCACTCGAGTTCAAGTATAAGACTCAGATGGCACCAAGAAATTTATCAAGGGAAGATCGGACTATAAACGGTGGATGAAAAATCTATGGACGCATCGCCGAGAACTTGAGGTCAGTTTTCCACGAGCTTCAAGTCAGGAACGGGCTCGAACGAACGCTCAAGGTCGTCATGTAATCGAGAAATTGCCACCATCTCGATAGACTTCAAGAACTATTTGAAGCGCAAAGTCGGAAGGATACGAACATGTCGCAATTATCCGCTCGTCAGAATGTAAGCAGGCAATAGAAGGCTCTGAATTGTGACTGCTTATCCTAACTCCTCCGCTGGGGAGTCTAAGGTGAATGTCATAATTTGGGTCTTCTTCGAGGTCTTTCAAGAAGAAGCAGTTAATGATTTTGCACCTAAGGAAAATAGTTTCAAGAAAAGCGGTTCAAATTTCCTCAAGGGAATTCTCTCAAGGCTTTTGATGGGGCGTTAAGCATAATCTGTGAATAAACGCGGTCATAAGTCCTTCGAGTAAACCGCTGGTAAGTAACAACGGGAAAGATATGAATGCGGTCACCAGCAATAGATCAACTTAGCCTCCACTGCGGATTTCTCTCGAGGTGAACTTTAAGGGCACGAACCTAATAAGAGCGCGGATCGACACCGCGCCATTTAGGCACGTTTGTTCGTCAAAGATCAATTTGCTACTTACCGCCGCGAATGGGCAGTAAGACGATACGGCGACAATACCCAACCTCCAAATATCGGTGAGAAGGAACCGGTGGGCCGGTAATGACCTTCGGGAAGAAGTCACATCAAGAACGCTCAGATGTCCTTAACTTGGGAAGAACCTCGGCTCGTTCTTTACTTAGCAAACACGGCTTTAAACTTGTAATTGAGTCTCGACAAAGTTGTACTTTCAAGCTCCGCATGCTTATTTGAAAGTGCTACGTGTTAAATGGTCTTTTCAAAAATGAATGTAATGGTTACAAACAAGATGAATAAAAATAATATCAGCTTCTACGTTTATAGTACTCTAATTTATGGCATAAGAGGTTGTAGACACGTGAACTCTAATTCTTTGCGAAGAACGACGCTTGAATCACATACCTAATGAATTTATCGATAAGAATTAAGGCGTGAAACGGCGTCAAGCAAAATCGACGAGCAACATTTCCAACCGGTTGAAATAATAAGCCTCGATCTGCTCACAAGCGACGCGCGCGACATGGTACCCCACCCAATCCAAAGGTGGAATGAAGACTTTATCAAATTAGACGATAAGACAAAAATTTCGCTATGTATACTTGATGAAAAGTAAAATGAGGCACCGATAAATTTGGTAATTTGAGAAGAAGAAGTTGAAAATCAACTTGAGAAAAGATAAAAGTAGTAATGGAATGATGAGGCGTAGTGATAAGTCTCACCATTTGGTCAATTTTGTTCGAAAGGTATTATTCAATGGTCGACACTCCATATTCTCCTCAATCGAATGGATCACGAAAGAAAAATCGATCATTGAAAGAGATTTATGAATGCCTTGTTGATAAGTTCAAAGCTACCTCAAGGAATGTGGGGGAAGCCGACATCGACAAACCTAACTACCTCTTTGAAAAAATTCCTCAGAATACGAGGATAAACCCCATTTGAATTGTTCAAAGGTAGAGCACCAACCTACAAACATCTTCGAAAAGGGGGTTTGGCAAAGGTCATGTTACCTCCTCCTAAACAGTGACTATTGGTCCTAAAACTATGATGCAATTTTATTGATACGCTCAAAATAGTAATGCATATCGGTTTCTTGTTCATAAGAGCGACACAATTCACGAAAGGAACAAGAATACAATATTAGAGTCTCGAATGTCACGCTCTTTGAACATGTCTTCCTGATGAAATCCAGCGGCGTGTTTCGACATCTAAAAGTATCACACGAACCCGAGGGTAAGTGTCGATAATGATCATGGATATCAAAGCAAGGAGGTCAGAGGGAAGGTGTTAACCTCGACGTAGTAAAAGGGCACGCCGGTAAGTCTTTCGTTCTCGATTTTGTAACGTATATGCTCGGTAGTGAACCTCAAACTTACCAAGAGGTCAAGCCAGTCAACTCGATGGTCCGCTTTGGAAGTTTAAGCTACAACGGCGAAGTTGATTCAATTTACGTAATCACACTTGGGAATCGTGGATCTTCCGCCAGATGTAATATTTTTAAAATCCAAATGAATTTTTTAAGAGGAAAATGAAGTCGATGGACGATAGATAAGTACAAAAGCAGACTAGTCATTTGGTGAATGCATAAAAAGAAGGACTAGACTATTTTGGCTACTTATTCTCCTCCGTGACAAAGGATAACATCCATTAGATTATCCTAGCAATTGCCCACCGCCAAGAATTTAGAATGCAGACACTAAATGGATGTAAAAATTCCTCTTAAACTTGTAATTGGGACAAGTTAAATTTCATACTTTAACAACCCGGTGGTTTCATAGTTCCAAAGAGAAAGTATGTCGACTTTGTCAAATCTTTTGTAATGGGCTAAAGCAAGTTCAAACAACGGTAATGAGAAGCTTGACAAGGCATTACTTTCGAAAGGGATTTAAAATCAATGAGTCATGACAGTGTGTTTATGTAAAATCCACTGTAGAGGATATGTACTTTCGCTTGTATGTGGATGACATGCTTATTGTTGGTAGCAATCAAAAATGATTCAATCCACCAAAGATATGTCAACTCCAAGTTTGGACATGGCGACACTGACAAGCAGATCTAATTTCTCAGAGTCCAGACAAGGAGAACCCCTAACGGCCCAAGGTTAACTCCAATCAGTCATGTCGATAAAATTCTTGGGAAATTTTGTCAGACGATTTCGAATAATGTCCAACTCTAGTGGATGAACATCGATACCTCACGAAGAATAAAGGGGAAAGTGTGTCTCAACTTGAGTATTCTCAAGTTATTGGGAGTCTCATGTTCCTGATGAGTTGTACTAGACCGGATATAGCTTATTCAGTAAGCAAATTGAGTAGATATAATGCAGTAATCCGGGAGAAGGACATTGAAAGTTTGCGATATGCGAGTAATTTTGGCATTTTCGGTATATACTTCGAATTACGGGTTGACTCATACGCTGCTTATCCGTCAGATTGAGGGATACACGGATGCAAATTGACTCCGATACCGTGGATTCAATGGCTACTAGTGGGATATGTTCACTTTAGGCGCGCAACAGGTCCTCGAAGTCCTCAAACAACGTTAATCGCTGCATCCACGACGCAGTCTCGAAATTCATTGCCTTTAGACAAGCAGTTAGCCGAATGGGAGTTAAGATAATTTTGAGGATATTCCTTGAAGGAGCTACCACTTGTATTATACCGTGACAATGAGTCTCGAATCGGGAAAGTGGCACGCAACCACCTTATATAATGGTAAGTCGAGACACATTCGTCAAGACATAATAAATTATTGTATTTAATTCAACCGAGTTATCAATGTTGATCATGTAAGATCAAAGGATAAACATAGAAGGGATCCATTGACCAAGTGTTAAGAAAGAACTAGTTGAGAATTCATCGAAGGAACGTGATCAAAACCTCGAGAAAAAATACTTAACGAAATCCCCACTCATGGATCGAGATCCCAAGATCTCGGTGTTCCAAGGACAACCTGCTCATATTGTATTAGTAGATTAATTGGGATTTCCTCAATTGCCTTGACGAGAAACATGGATACCATAGGTGTTAAGCTATGCTTTTAATGACTCTGTGAGATATCATGAGTAGCTACGTTACTCGAAATAATATGAAGAGTCACCCATGTGAGCCAAAGTAGTGGGTCATGAAGAGAAATGCTCGAGGGTGCATTTCTTGAAGACAACTCACGCAACTGTGCACGTGTCCAAGGCCTAACCGACACAATAAAGGAAAACCGATACGAAATGACGAGACCAAGAAGTATGTCATCGCTATGTCTCATAGTTAATGTAAATATGTAATAATGCGGAAGGTTCCAAGGCTATCACACCTACCTATCCTACGCAGGAATCGGCCATTGCTGCTTATCACCGGATTATCTAGTCAAAATCTTTTTCAAATTTGTATCTTGTGGGGGGATATTAGTTTTATTGTTTTGTTTGAATACAAATTTGATTCACGCTGGGACGTTGGATAAAGTGACAGCTGCCAGAATCCAAAATTCGCCTCTCATTTGTGCCAACGAAGCCATACAAGACGGATCAAACCATAAAGTTTGGAAAATCACGCTCGCATCACATTGACGAGAGCGCTGAGAGTTGATTACTTATAACTAAGGCTCCTAAGAAATTTTAAGAATGCTGATCACCACTTACGCAAACTTCTACGCCGCCTCCGCAGTGGGAAGAACCGAAAATGATTCTGAAATCGCTGCCTGTACAAGGACTGCCGGACACGAATGCAGCCCAAAAAGGGGGGGGTCGCGAGCCCACCTTCGCTCCAATGAAGTTCTATTGCACATTTCAAACCAAATCGATTTTAAATCAAAAATGGCAAGCATTAATGCTGTATTTGGCCATTAAGGGTGTTTAAGTAACCTTAACGCAGAGGACGTTTCTGCTTTGAGCCTCTATATACCCCTCGATCAATCCATCACCCACAACACGTGAAATCGTAAAAGAAAAGCACACACTACACGAAGAAACCGGTAGCACCCATTCTCTCATTTCGCTTGCTTTCTCAAGGCGATACATCAAGCTCGTAGCGTTCGCCGATCAATCTTCTCAGGTTGCGGAAGCCGATCGGTGGGTCATTTTATCCCGGGAAACGATCAAATTCTAGCCGCCCTAAGCACCGCTTTGGGAAGAGGTCAATCATGGCGAAGTCATTTGACGCGACATCCTATTGCTTGTTTCAATCATTTTATTTAATTGCTGCTTTCTACAGAATCGTTTTTCAGAATTTTCAGATGATATTGTATTATTTTCAGAAAGATCGTCAGAGGCCTTGCTTTTTCCTTTATTACCCTATAGTAATCGTTCCAATTTGGAACGAATAAAACAACATAGTCAAACTCTCTTTAACGAATAGCGTCTAAAGTGATACACCCAATTCAAGAATAAGTGAAAGTAAATATGATTCTTAGTGCAAATCCATGTACCGAATATTGTAAATCAAAACCTAATACCCAAATCATATATCCTCAACTATTATACGGATTTAATATACACATCATACATTAATATTGTGTCAGGAACCAAAGCATATATTGTGATCTTGTGGCATATATTCTTAACAGTGCACACGTTTTAAGTACTACTAATAGTTTTTTTTCTCATTCTCCATGAAGATACTCTATCTAACTAGAACACCACCTTGTTCTAGTTTTATTTAGTTTCATATAGTGCTAGTTCTTGTTGGCTAGTTCTTGTTGGTCTAGTTTCTCTTACATAATTTTATGTATTTTGCATTTGTTCAACAACATTTTTCTTCAATTAAAACATGTTTTGTGGATATATTTTATCTATATATTTTATCTTTCAACATAGATTATTACACAAATGTATGTTTTGAAAATTTGTTCCAAGATGTACATGTTCTACATCAAAACATATAAAGTATGTAGCTAAATTCATTTTTCTATATACATATATATATTCTGTTATTTATTTTGTTTCAAATCACTAAAGTTGTATACTATCCGATCCCCTTATCCTTCTTAGATAGAAGTGCTTTTAAATACTCCATATTATGCCTCGAAAATTTTATCAAAATTGAAAAATCATCTAAAAATTGATTGTTGGACAATTTTACCCTTGTCAAATTGCCCCAAAAAGTCAAACTTAATATCAATTTTGACGGAATGACCAAGTGGGACACTATTTGAAACACGTGTCATCGAATGAGTCGTTTTGAAACATGTGTGATCGAATGGTGAACGTTATGAAACATGTGTGATCGAACGTTCCATTAGCCCAAAAAGTTATATGGGTACATGGTCCTCGATGATATGTTTAGATTAAGGAGAACCAATCTAAGTGTATCGTCAAAAAAGTTTTATTGTAATAAAATCTTTAAGGGAGTTCAAATAATTTTTTATCAAACAATTGGGGTTCGACTATCAATCTAGTTATATAATACATATGCTAACTTCTATGATATAGTTTTCTTGAGCTTGACTTGGATAGATGTCGAGTTTGGGTGCCTGTGCAGCTTCTTCCCGTATGGCTGCACTGGACTTGATTTGTGTGGACTTTATTTGAGCGAAGGTGGTTTGACTTGACAATTGACATTGGGTAGGCCGACCTTTATTGGGTGACCTTGATTACACAGTTTCTATTTGCAGATTTCACTATAGGGGTCTTAGCAGCCTATTCCTATAGTACTTGAATATCTGAGTTCAATGATTCATATTTTCATTTTGTTTTGGATGGTGATTTGAATTTACTATTTTTGTGAAGTAAATCCCATTTCCTTCTCTTTTTGACGAATATGTGGATGATTTGAATTTCATCATATTTTGAATGATGATCGTGAATTTGAATCATTTGTATGACATTCCTCCTCTTTGGAAGGATTTTCTCGCTTTATTTTGGGATTATGGAGTTGATTTTATATTTTTGGTGGTTCTCAAGCAGTTGTTATCTTATACTATATATATAATCGCTTAAGCAGATCCTATTTTATATGTCAGTTCAACTTTGATATTCCTATTTTACCTTTTTAATAACTAACCATCCAAAATTCAACTTCCATAATATTTAATTACATATGACAAAACTACTTGAAACAAATAATAAAATAAAGTTTGCTATTTTTTTCTACAGATATTGTTAATTACCAAAACTCATAATACGACGAGCATGATATTTTCCTCTCTTTATATACTGATATATTACTTAATTTTAATTCATTATTTATATTATTATTAAAAAGATATTATAAAATCAATGTATTTAATATTCAGAATAACACTCCTGCATAAATAACTAGTTGTATGTTAAATCACAAGATTTCTGGGTAGAATTTCAGAGGATTTCTATAGAAAATATCAAACAGAATATTTTTAATGTTAGAAATTTATGTATTAGAATATTGTTGGTCATAGAATATTATGCATGATAATTGGTTCAAGGGATACCTTATAGGTTGTTAGACTTTTGATTTGAAATTAATATTAAAACAACACTTATAAAAAGTTTTGGAGATTCAAAGTAGGTGCCGTCCATTTTCTTCTGGATATTATTATTCTAATCAAGTAAAATTAAGAAATCATGTTTTAATGAAGCATTATCATACGAGGTGTATAATTAGATTTTAATTAATGATATTTAATTAATTTCTTTATATGCCTAAAATATAGAGAATCCTTATTTTTCATATGTCCAATTTTAATTGAAGGATGAATCGAAACTCTAATGCCACTTTTTTTGCTATTGAAACGATGATTAATATTCATTAATAAACTCTAGAATTACTACAAAAACAATTGAATAAGGGGATACATTTATATCAATTAGATAAGTAATTTTCCAAAAAGATAACTAATCAGATGAAAATCTAATAAAATCACATATCGATATCTACCAAAAGAAATCTATAGTACATATTAAACACAAAATATCTCTACTAAACAATATAAAGCTCCTACCTCAAAGCCTCAAATGTACTCAATGATACACATTTTTATCTTGGAGTATATATCTACGTTGAGGAATAAATTATATTTATAAAGTAACCATCAATTGAAGAAAGATATGGAAGAACAAATATTAATCCAGATGGAATAAAGACAACTATACTAAAGTGTAAAAAATGCTAGATTAACAAAATCTTATATTTTAGATTATTGAAAATAAAAATAAAAATATTAAAAGAGAAAGAAAACTACAAAAAATGATAATTATTTCTCTCCAAAAGGGATGGTTCTTGATGAAGAAGTAAATTAGATTTCATAAATTAATTACATCAATTTTCGACTTTCAACACTAAGAGTAAAACTTCACAACTCACATAGGTAAGTGCGATAGAGCTAACCATTTTTAATATTGCTGAGGAATGATTTAATTTGAGGTGAGTCAATCATTACGGGAAAACATAATATTTATATTATTTTTGGAGACTAATCTCTTAGAATAAATTATAAATTGATCTTAATACTATCTGAAATCAAATCGATAATTATTTCGAAAATAAGGTGAATATAGATTGATGATGGTAAATGTATTTTTCTATATTAAAGAATTGAAACTATGGATTGGAAGACCAATACATATGAATATATTTCCTTGGTTAAATAAACATCTAACATGAGATCTTACTTACAAAATAAGAAATTCTTCAAGGTTTCCAGGGGGTTTGAACTTAGTAACACTCATGATATCTTCACCTTTCACTTTTCTTAGTACTAAATTTATCTCGAAATATATACTCAATTGTTTATTTTGCTTTTCCACTATAATTTAATGGATAAAACAATAAAATAAAAAGGTGGTCCAGTGGAGTGATGATTCGTGCACATTAAGAGGTGGAGCAGTATGAGATAGACTTCTGGCATTACTGATTGCTGGACGAATGTCATCATTTTACATGTCGACAATAATACAGGTTTTGAGTGAATTCTCTAGTCATCCAAAAATGGCAAAATCCCATTACGGAGTATTATATTCAGTGTGTATTGTTGTATGTGGTGACAAGATATGTCAGCTGATAGGATTATGGATGGATTGATACTCAATCCAATCCATGTAAATCCAAAAAATGTACTAGTAGTTTACACACAGTTAGATATGTCTTATATGATTGGCTAATTGGCCGGTTGTCCCTATAATAACGTTTAATTTTAAGCCAGGCCCTCAGACTATACATTTTTTTCCTCGACATTACGATTATTTTATTATTATTCTTTGACGTAGTCTCCCCGGGGTTCGTGAAACGACTGCTAAATGCCCTCCCTATTTCAAGCCAGAAGGATAAGAAAGTTTAATTTCAAGAAAGAAAACACTATTTCCTCGTCTCCTCTTGAATTCACTATTAAAATATTTTACATAGTTAAAATAAAAATCCCAATTTCACTTTTTATTTTTTACACAGCCCACCCTCCCTCTAAACTTTCCGAACTTTCATCTTCTTCCCCCATCCCCACCGCCGACAAGATAATATTTATAATTAACGATTATATGTCGTGATATTATTATTATGATTATTAGTAGATGGTCCGTATATAGCCGTAGCGTTAATAGCTCTGTATATATCATAGAAAAACATTATTATTTCTGGAATATGAGCTTATTATTCTCTCTCAACATACAAGACATGCAGCCTTAAAAAGAAAAACTCCTAAATTCTCCTCCCTCTAAATTCAAAAATAAACCCCACCGATCGAATCACACCATCATTCGCCGATGATTCGCTGCACTATTTGTTTAGTTCAATGATTTGGAGCCTAGATCCTAGTTTGGTTTGCCGATTTCAATTTGCTTTTCCGATTTGAGTTAGTTTAGTTTGGTTTGCCGATTTAGTTTGTTTAGTTCAGCGATTTGGAGCCTAGATCCTAGTTTGGTTTGCCGATTTCAATTTGATTTGCCGATTTGAGTTAGTTTCGTTTCTTCTTGTGCAACCGACCGACGACCGATAATGTCCACCTCCACTGACAATCGGCATCACTTTTCCTGCGGATGGCACCACCGAACCGAATCTATTTAAAGAAATTCTTTATCGCAAAATCGACCCCCTCGCTCCATATTATCTAGATCAAACGCATTAATCCGGTAATATGATTAGTACAGTTGAAACTCCATGCAACGAATTGGGTGAACAACGGGCTCGCCGATGCGCTTGTCTCTCGCGAGGTACACCTAAAATTTGGATTATTTGATGGAAACCCATTCGTGAAACCCATGAACCCGCTACATCTTTGTGATTGGGATGCAGTACAGTTTAGTGCAATGGATTATTGAACACCATTGATGATTCTCGTATATTAAGTGATCCCGTATTTTGAGGAGGCGAAAACCGTCATGATTTATTGCATTGACGGTTTACAACAAAGAATGGGCAACGTAAAACATGAATTGGCTAAAGAATTATCTCTGGTGATGTGTGTAAACAGACATCTACGATGACTGTCGCGACTTATTTTGGGAAGCTGGAAACGCTATGGGATGAACTTGACAAGTACGCCCCGTCCCTGCCAGGTTTTGTGGAACACGGCCGAGGAATTTGTGAAACAACGTGATGAGGAGAAGTTTCATGATTTTTTATCTGGGATCAATCACGAACGATTTGGGCATCTTCAAGCCAACAGCAATAAGCAGATCCGTTGCCTACTTTGGATTGGGCATACAGCCAGTTTTAACTGCAGAGGAGCAACTTCGTAAACGCAAATGTGGGCGCACAAATGATCCAACCGAAGTCATGATCATGTTAATGCTCCGCATGTTATTATCCGAATATAAACCTCGGCTTCTCCCTAATGTTACATGCACTTTTTGTAATCGAAAAGTTTTAAGAATCGGGGATTTGTTTTAGGAAGCACGGATTCCGGATCCAAGAAGCGATAGGCCCCAAATCCGAGGTAAATTAAAACCCCTAACGCGCTGGTCAGCGCGTGCGGAGGCGCCGGGCGGTCCGCCGTCGCCGACGCCAGTCACAAGCAGTAGGCCGAGGTCGATGTCGGGCGGCTCGGGGCGCAGGTCGAGCGCTTTCTTCTACCGTACACCAGGATTCGATGTCAATTCATCAGCCCAACAATTGCTTTCTATCGGGTACTACTAACACAACCGATCAATCCTCATGGTAAGTTTTCTTCCAATTTATGGCTTATCGATACTGGTGCCTCGAATCATGTTACGGGTAATCTTTCCTTATTGTCCGATTTATGTGATATGCCTTTATGTACGGTCGGTTTACCTGATGGGACTAAAGTCAAGCCAAGATATATGGCAATGTCTATTATCTAGTTAGGCTTTAGTTTAAAATGCATTATGTCTCCCTACTCTGTGCAATCTGGGATTTCTAAGCCTCATCCACGATATATCTGAATTCGTGTAACTGTGGTTCGCTTCTCCAGTTATGATAATAGACCGACTGGTGGACTACTGACTGGAACTGGCATGACGACTAACAAAGGGTTGCTCAAAGAAGATCCAGCCAGGCATCAACGATCGGGACATCCGTCACCTGATCGCAGACACTTCCTTTTACTTTTGTATCTTTGGGTGATAGCTCAATAAGACTCGACAAGAGCGCCTGCCTGCAGCCTGATTGCTTTTGTTTTAAGTGACAATAAAACTAGTTCTCTTCGAATTGGCTTGCCAATGTATTTTTGGGCCTTTATCATACTTTTTCTTCGCGGTGGAGCTCGCTTTTTGTTAACTATCGCGGATGATTTTACTGCGGAGTCTGATATTTTTATCAAGGCCATAAAACGAAAGTGCTGGCTTTACCATTTCGAAATTTATCGAACGACAGCTTTTGTTAAAAACGGTACGCAAGTGATAATGGAACTGAAGTTTTTTTCTGCCTTTAAAATCTGTTTAGTGATCGCTAATTATTTTTCAAACTTCACGCCAGCTGGTACCCTCAAAGAAAATGGTGTAGAGTGTAACGCAAACACGCATATTTTAGACGCAGCCCGAGCTTTGAAATTTTGCTGGGCCCACCAAATTAGTGAATGCCTCCTTGTTCTGCTCGTTTATTTGATAAATCAACCTAATCTAAAATTTTAACTTCAGTCACCCCTACGAGTGCTTATTTGGCGTGAAACCACTTGGAAATACGTGTGTTTGGCTCAGTTATGCTATGCTCACAATTTGAAGTCGAAATTGGATAAGTTTGCCAGTAGGAGTCGAAAGTGTATTTTTGTGGGGTATTCGTTTGGTAAAAAGGGATGGAAGATGTTTGATCTTGTTACTCAAGAATTTTTTGTGTCTCGTGATGTCAAGTTTGTTGAAAATGTGTTTCCCTTTGCTTCGGGTGATAGTAATGCTTCAGCGCTCTCAAAGAAATCCTACTCCTCAGATGATGAATTTGATCAGGACGAGGAGCACGTGGAAGTGCCCACCTTCCCCACCCATTCGGCCGATCCAGGGGCGGTGATTGCCCCGGTCGAACCGGCTCTTGCCCCGGCCGAACCAGCCGGCCGACCTCCGCCTCGGCCGAATCGTCTACGAGCTAACCCTTAAAGATCACCGCGTTTATTTCCGCTTGGGTCGAGGTATGAGGACACGAAGTCTGGCCAAGATGTCTTCGTGATTTTGTTGTGAACACTGTGTTTGGTTTGACGACCCCCCATACAAACGAGTCCTAATCACCCCTGCAATCTGGTGAATCCTTATTCCCCTATCTAATTATTTGATAGTAGTCGCTTTTTCGAGGAACATCGGTGGATGGAAAATACTATGGATATATGAGGAGTATAAATACAAATCCATAATTCCGTGGATCTTTAAAGTGCTTACTACATTATTAAATAAAAACATATATTTACAATATATGAATAAACAACAGAAAGTACTTACATCAAGCCGAGTAAATTCCACTAAAGTTCCACACGCTTCAAATTCACGCACAAGTGAATTTGACTTCCTTCAAATTCTTGTTGCAATATCAATTTATGATACCCCCTTAGTTGTCCACACCAGAGAGGTTGAATCAAGAACCCATTTGGCGTTAGTAAACAAGGATGAACAACAAACCAAAACCTAAAAAATTCTTGAGTACCTGGCCTATGTGGGGTTCGCCACTTTTAGGTTTTGATGGAAAAGATTTACAAAACTTAATCTCATGAAAAAACCCTAAAGTTTATATAGTTAGTTATCTAAACAACTATTTAATTGATCTTATTTGTTCAATCGAGAGCTCATGGATAAAATTTCGTAACCCTTGTAATTGAGAAATAATATTTTCAATTATACGCTTCTTTTAATTTCATGCATGAAATATAACCTGATCCGTCATCAGATGCTGCATAATCTTCTGCGTCAGATAATAAGAAGTCGTATAATAATAATAATCAACAATTACTATTATTATAACCACTGAGTAAGATCTAAAGAATCGCTTCTCATATAACCCCTTAAATTATCATGAGAACCCACACTAGTAATATACAATTACTAAGTTGAACACTAAGTTCGATAATCACATTTAACTCAATCGTAAAACGACTGATACACAATTGTCGAATCCAGCATAATAAATTGAATCAATTCTCATTGATTTCCAACACTCCCACTTGCCCCTGGACGTATTATCTTATACTCCCTTTTATCATATTCGAGTCACCAGGCTAACTATAAGAAGTGTGTCATGAACACCCACAACTTTCTTTATCAAGTATGAATCAATAAGCATTTATGGCGCCCCATAAACCAAATCACACTCAAACGCGCTGGTAGTGCCCTAGATTTTCCTTGTATATCAAGGACGGACAAATCCTCCCAATATATATCAACATCTATCGCTACATCTCACCGTGTGACCGAACATATGCCGTTATAATCCCCGCTTAAGGCGCAGAATGCTTGGTCATAGTCAAAGCAATGTGAGCTTGTATAACACGTATAGTCATATATCATGTGCTCCAAGAATCGACGAACTTAAAATCTTCTAAACAAATATCATAGGACACGACATAAGCATATCTTCTATGAATTCGCTTCTGCCTGTCAGCCTCTAACTGCATGATTCAAGTCCTCGCAGTTACAATTTGATCAATCTTACTCACTAATCAAAATACCATGTTAGTCATACGATGTTTGCCGCCTCTAACTATCGATTCCGACCAAGGCCTTTTGGCTATCCTAAGCTTCTAGGTCAAGAGGCGAATTAACGCTCATGTTACCTCTCTAGAAATATAGACTAACCTAGGGATTTAACCTTTCACTCATCGAGGATACACTATATGCATATTATATGTACCCTAAACATATAGACATAGTAAACAAATATATTAAAATATGCTAAGCAACAATATTCAAATATTTGTCTGATGGCTAACACATAGATACATACCGACTCCCCACTTAACCTAACACCACCGCGACATCCTGCCTAAGAATCTAGTGGCCTCGTTTACCGACTTAATTTCAGGGAAGGGCTCGGCCGTGATTGGTCAAGCTTTCTACTTTTACATACTACATCACCTCTATCAAGCATATCTCTAATCAAAGCGATACTTTCCGAGTACGGCAGGTTTCTGACTGTGATGTGCTCGGTGTCTCTTAGCTTGAGCCATTGCCCCCGCATTGTCACAAAGCAACTCCACCGGGTCCCTCAATGCTAGGGTACTACACCTCAAGTTCTGGCCACTCTAATTTCTTTTATCCAACATAAAGCCAAGCCAGCCTTCGACGCGATGCATCTCGTATTTTTGTAGGAATCGCACAAAGATCAAGCTGGAACTCCTCCAAGATACCCAATCGCCAGACAAAAATATACCCATATGCCTCTCGCTGAACCCGGGCGCCGCACTTCGCCACTTAACTCTTCATCTTCACTCATATACCAAGCAGCATCTTTAAAGTTCTTTCTCGATACTTCTCAAGATGCATTTTACCGCAATCCGGCCACCGGAATATTAGCTTGGTATCTATTGGTTACACTTAGTGCATAAGAATGGCCATCGTGTTCAGTGTACAACAACATGGCATACATGATGGATCCCATAAAGTAAGCCAAGATATTTCTTTCATTCTCATCTCTAAAGACTAAAGAGTGGACACCGTGCTCGCCGAGTTGGAACTCCATGTCTCATGGGAGAGCCATCTCTTCTTGAATTACTATGTTGAACCTTTGGCAAAGACCTTATTCACATAAGTATCCCCGACAAAGTCCACCGCCCTCCCTCGGCTCGATCTCTGCGGATCTTACCTAAGTATATTTCGTGGCTTCGCCTTCTTAAGTCCTTCATTGAGAAACATTTTCACACCATCCTTGACCGAGCTTTTAGTAACTCTACGTTGTTTCCACGATAAGTATGTCATCGACATACAGACGGCGAATGATACGTAACTCCCACTTTACCTTCTTTGTATACACAACGATTCTTTCTTCGCTCTGATGAAACCAAAATCTTTGATTGATTCATCAAAAACGATTCCAACTCGCTGATGCTCGCTTAAGACCATAAATGGATTCTTTGGTGAATCTCTGCATACCTTCTTAGTCCTTAGGACATGTAAAGTTCCGGAGGTTGTACCATGTACAATATCTTCCTCTAAATTTCCATTCAGAAAACGGTCTTTACATCCATTTGCTACATTTCAGGCAGTCACTTTAAACGCAAAGAACGACTCAAGATTATCCGATGAATTTAAGCATAGCCAATCGGGCGAGTAAGTTGGCCATAGTCCAATTGCGGAACTTGCTTGAAACTCTTCGCTACAAGTCTAGCTTCAAAACATCAACGTTTCAGTTTTTATTATGTTTCTTCTTAAATACCCATTTACATTCTAATGTATGCAGCCCCATTTTGCAATCTCAACAAGTGACTAAACCTCGCTTTGGTACATAGAATCCATCTCGGGACAGCATGGCTATTTAAGCGCCTGTCGCCAACCTTTGCTATTCATTGCTTCTTTGTAAGTAGGCTCGTCACTTTCAATGATGAAAGCTTCACCATACTAGCTCGTTCGTGGGCGCATCCCCTCGTTGATCTCCTAAGTGAGCCGTTCTTCCACGCTGCGGATCAAGAACTGGGTCTTCTATGAAAGAAGGTTCCAATTCTTGTGGTGTGTCAGATGCCTCTGCATTAGATGCATCGACATTGACTTCATCAGCTTGAGCTTCATCAAGATGAACACCATTACTTCTAGTCCTTCTGGACAAATATTTCTTTCTTTCAAGGGAATACCATGTTCTCAAAGAAGGAAGATTTTGCCTCTCCCTCGCTTCGTAGAAGTAGTAAATCTCAATCTAAGCTTCTTGGATATCCTATGAAGGCATTTATCGATTTGAAGCAAGCCATTCTTTGTTAATCTCTAGCATAAGCTTCACGCAGCCCCAAATTCTAAAACCCAACTGGGAATCTTCCCCAAACTACGCTCACGGGGAGTTTTATCCGCCGACTCAAGCACATCCGCGCCGCGCTTAGAAGCGCATATTCCGTAAATTAAATGGTAGATCGATAGGCTCATCATAGACGAACCATGTCGCTATGGTTCGATTTCTCTCCTTTCTGACACGCCATTATGCCGGGTGGAGTGCTCCTCGTTTCTATTTAGTCGCTTTAAACAATACCACACTCTCTAAGATGAGTATTGGAACTCTTGACTCAAATATTCTCCACCTCTATCGTACTGTGAGAATCTTTATTGTCTTGTTCAATTAGTTTTGTACTTCATTTTGGAACTCCTTGAATTTCAAAGGGACTCGTGTTTATGTCTCATCGTATACACAAAACCGTGAGCCCATCAACAGAGTCATCAAGAAATGTAATGAAGTAGTTATAACCTCCTCTTGCAAGTGTGTTCATTGGCCCACATACATCAGTGTGTATGATCCCCAATAAATCACTTGCCCTTTCATTTGGGCTGCTGGAAAGCGTATTTTGGTCATTTTGTCTGTAAGGCAAAGACCACACTTATCGTAGAGTGATTCATAATCGAACCTTCAAGTATTCCACCGGAGTGGGAGTTTCTCTGACTGCCCTCGTTAATGTGACCTAGTCCGGCAATGCCATGTATGTTTGGTTTAAGCCGTTAGGGCTTATTCCGCTTTTATGTTATATGACTCATTAATCATGTCTAAAAAACGATAGACCATTTTGAAGCGGAGCGGTACCAAATATTACCCCATTCCTCGTGATCTCAAATTCATCGATCTATTGAATGAAAACCATCACATTCAAAACAAATAGAATAATATTCCTCAAGAAATCGCAGTACATAAGAAACCGGAGATAAGTTCAAAAACAAGCGTCTGTCAAGTAAATTTAAACTAACGGATCTTAATCGAAGTGGCCGCAACCTTCGCGCCTACTTCCCACACGCAGATCCATTTCCTTCTCGAGTCTTCTACTGACTTGAGTTCCTCGTGATATTACCACAAATATGAGAACCACAACCGGTGTCTAGCACCTAATGAATTAGAATTAGAAGTTGTCCAAACTTCAATAACATACAATACCTTTAAAGTCATGCTTATTAAACCATTTTTCCCATCTCGACACTTCCCTGACATGTGCCGCCTGCTGACCCCTCGAAGTTTGCAATAGTGGCAGTATCATCCGCAGAGACAATTCCTTGCCCTTCTTCGGGTTTCAAGGACAAGTACCGCTAAGAGGCAACGGCGTAGAAGCGGAAGACCTCTTGTTCATATCCAAAAAATTCATTAGCACGCGAATGGTTATTTGTTTGGCGAACCGGCAGGTTTCGATCGATTTTGTACTCAAGTGAGAGCCTTTGATGTACTCTAGACATATCGACTCAAAGTGTATCTCATGGTGATAAAGAACTCTAACTTGAGCTTATTCAGATCCTCGGGCGATTCCCACCGCTTTGGCCGATCCATCACCTCAAGCGCACAATCGAATCGCCAGAGCTGTTCGCAATAACGAGTACCTAAAGTTTCATATTTCATATTCTCGCACACTCCTTCGATTCATCAAGAGCTTCCCTGATAAATGTCATATACGTGATACTCATCATACGTAGCCTCGGAACTTTGGCTCCATCCGAGTAAGGCTAAGACACTTTGCATTTGGGGAGAGTCCTTCTTATGCAATCCTTATTTCTTCCAAAGCGCATACATCGTTGTCCCTGTATAGGTCTTATAGGAATTTTCTTTATACAAGACGATTCAATCCCCGTGCAATCCCAGAAGACAACTCAACCACGAGACCACGCCTCAAAATTTGCACCATCATACACGCAATGAAGTTAATGTAGCTCAAGTGTAGTTCTGTGGGTAGCAATAATGTAGCCATATTAATTTTACAAGAATAAGTAAATAAAAATAAATGTGACTCAAAGAACTATCATGCTAAAATACTTACAAAATAAATTGTAAAGTAAATAATAATACTTCAACCACGAAATATTAGTATCAAGACCTATTACACTTAAACTAAACGGCAATAATCGCTTACATTTTGAATCCAAGTATAATAAGAGGTTGCAAACTAATTATGTAAAACTACATAACTCTTGTGTCACTAGCATCCTTTACAGATGCTACCCAACATTTGTATCTCCGAAAAACTGCTGGGCACCTAATTTAACCTATGGCTTGATTGATCATCCTGAAGCCCACAACGCGCTGGAAATCACTTCAACATGATCCATCGTCATATCAAATGCAACACAACACCCGCCTATCACGGTGTGCCCACTGATGCGCTTGATTGCACAACTTTAAAATTCTACTTTGATACTTTGCTTAAATTTTAATCGTGAGATTATTATTATTTGTTTTCATTTACTCATGCATACTACATAATCAAGAATACATGCAACATGAAAAATAAAATAAGTAATGCACATTCAAGAGATATATACGATATGGCCTCCCCTAGAACCTATTACAAGTATTTATCAAATACTAACATAAGTCCTAATTTGTATCTTGTACTTTGGATCCAACCGAGTCCAATTAAGTACCACCACCGTGAAATGATCTTCAATATCTTTACTTGTTGCCAATATTTATATACTAACTCCATCTATATGTTTCTGCAAGCTTGTGGGTAAAACAATAAATAAATAAAATACAAGAAAAGGTACTTAATTTAAGGTCATTTACAACATTACGTTCGCACCTAAAATAAATAAAATATTTATATGTTATTCTCCATTCCAATCACCACCATTACAAAATATAGGCACTTTATTAAATCATATAAATGAACTTAATAAATATTTTAAATGGCATCGAAAACGATATGCTTGTAATTATCAAATTAATTAATCCATGTAATTACACATATTAAAAATTAATTAATATAAACTCAATTACCATATTAATATGTCAATTAATAATTGCCACCAATGTAATTATTTAACTATAAGTACATATTATAGAAAATATTTATCACAAATATATTCTAAAATACATTAAGTAGTGAAATCGAGTATCATAATTGTTATATCAATTTTAAACTAATTTAAAAAGATAGAATATAAAAGGAAATTAATTAATTGTCATCACATAATTAATTACAATTAATTAGGTGATTTAAAATGACAAATAATCAATAAAAACCGAATAATCTAGTCCCATAATTTTAGTTAAACCAAAATAAGGAATAAATTCGAATTAGTGGTTTTCAAAATTAGGGCACATCACTATAACGGGCTCCTGACGACCGACGCCCACGACGGTCGCAACACGACACGCATGGCACCGTAGGCTCGCCGTCCGTCGCCATTTTATGTTCAAAATCGCCTGATCCGACCGGACGCGCCAGAGTCTTGAAGTCGGTCGGCCGATTTATGTAATAATACTATATTTAACTCGGGTTTTCGATGAATTTAATTCGCTTGTAAATCGTTTTGGAGGCTTTATTTGCCAAAATTTATGAAATTCGAACATGTTAAACGCCATAATTTTCTTGAACAAATCCTAATCGATCGCTCATTAAAATAAATTCTCATATTTAATCATTAATTAAAGAGTCAAGAAATCTCAAAATTATTTTGAAGTACTTAGAAAACCCAAAAAATTATAAAAGTTTAATGGAGATCTTCTAAGTGCTAATCGATTCCAAAAATTAGATTTTAATTTTACAAAAGTACACTCCTCAAACACGTTTTACAAAACTGCTTTTGAAAAAAAAACCAATTAAATCGCCCTTAATTTATAAACAAAATCTATGTTAATCTTGTAACACTTGTGTAAACCTAATAATCAAGAACACGCGATTTATTCTCAGATCATATATTTATCAATTAAATATAATTAACAAGAATTAATCAAATAAAAATTGATAAAAAACAAAACAAGATAAAGAACAATGTAAAGCAACTTTAATTTGGCCTATGATGCCATCGATGGTAACACTTATGGATATATGAGTATAAATACAAATCCATAATCCAGGGATCTTTAAAGTGCATACTACATTATTTAAAAATATATTTACAATATATAAATAAGCAGAGCACTTACATTGCAGTAGAGTAAATTCCACTAAAGTTCCACACGCTTCAAATTCACAACTTGAATTTGACTTCCCTTCAGCTCCTTATTGCAATATCAATCGTATGATATCTCTAGTTGGTCCATACCGTATAGGCTCAATCAAGAACCGAATTTTGGCGCAAGTAAACAAGGATTTAAATTAAACCAAAACCCAAGAAAATTCTTGGACAATTCCCCGGGTCAAGTGGTGGGGGGGGGGCTACTTTAGGTTTTTGATGAAAAGATTTACAAAAACTTATCTCATGAAAACCCAAAGCTCAGCTTTATATGTGGCCAGTTAAACAAGTTTCGAGCAAACCCTAAGTATTTAGTTTCGACTTGTTAACTCTATTAGTTCGTTAAGAATTAATGAGTTGTTGAATGAAGGAACTATTTAATTAGCTTAATTAAATAGTAATGAGTCAATATCAATAATCTTCAAGTTATTGAGCAATTAAAATTATTCGAACCAATTAAATAACTATTTAATTGATTCTATTTATTCAATCGATATTCTACATAAAATGTAGTAGTCCCTTGTAATTGGAGAAATACATTTCTCAATTATACAGCTTCTCTTTAATTTCATTCATGAAATATAACTCAATCACATCAGACAAGGCGTGACGCTCTAGGCTCGTATAATAGTAAGTTGTATAACAATAATAATCGACTCAATTACTATTATTATATCCATTAATGGTGCAAGCATCTGAAGAATCACCATAACCCCTTAAATTATCATCATGAACCCACACAAGTAATATACAATTACTAAGTCAACACTAAGCTCGATAATCACATTTAACCTAACCGGTAAAATGAATCGGATACAATAATTATTCTAACGGGCATATAAAATGGAATTAATTCTCATTGATTTCCAACACATCGTGTTTCTGCACTGCTACTACAGTGTTGAAATACTTCCTTCAAAGAGGCCAGCGATCGACTCCCCACTGGCGCCTCGCTATGAAGACAAATCGAGGCCGTTTGAAAATAACGGAACGCTGAGCCGATCGCACTTCCTCTCGCGAAAGTCATTGGGAGTCATTGATCTATAAAAATCAAGTATCGACGAATGGACAGATCGAAGCAGATAAAGCTCGTTGGTTGTGTTCGGGAATCATCAAGTCGAAGGCATTGATTATTCAGATACATTTGTTCAAGTTAAAAAATGGTGACAAGCTGACATTTCTGTCAAGCTTTCACCGCGAAGACTGAATTACATCGACGGACGTACATAATGCTTTTTCTCGCATGGGGGACCTGGAAGAAGCTTGCTGCATGCGATTCTCCGGGTTCGGTAAGTGGCCGAACAGTCAAGTGTGTCGGTTATGAATCGTTGTATGGTTTCTGCTAAATTGGCGAAATGGGCCAGGCAAAATATGGTTTTCAGGCGCCTTATTCCCGATTGTTCCCCTCGCTTACTTACTAGTCACTCAGGTGTTCGTCAATGTCTTGGTATATGTGACGATCTAATTATTTAGGGCACACTTAAAACAACCCTCATTACATCTTCAAGCAATATCTCAGCCTGCTTTCAAAATGAAGGATCTGGGTAGCTGAGAGGTATTTTTTGGGTATCGGCTAGTACGGCACCGAAGGTATTTTTCTTTGTTGGGCTGAAGTATGCTTTGATATTATTTGCATCCGACCATCGGGGCAAAACCGCCGCTCCCCATGGAGCGTAATCATCGACTCGGGGTGTTACTACGATCCCCGCCTGCCGATGGTGGTGTAACATTAAGTACCGGGTAGGTCGACCGTTGTATTTGGCTTTTACCGGAATTTCGATTTGTGCTCTTTTTCGCTGCATGTTTTGTCTCAAAGCACATGCACCGGCGAAGATCATCATGTTGAACCTCAAGGGTGGTTCGATATCTTAAAGCGGTCCCCTGTAAGTGTAGCGTATCACTGGCAGAACTGTGAATCGCAAATATTCTGGATAGTGACTCGTGATTAAAGATGTCCCCATTTAGACGACGTGGTTACGCCGGGCGGATTGTATATCTTCGGTCTTCACCGTTTACTGAAGCCGAAGAAACAAAGCGTAATCCGTGTTTCATGAGCGCTCAAAACATATCGGGCAGCCGATTGTCATTTTGTACTGACGCATCAAGCCGATTTCAGACTATATCTACGTCCCACGACGAGACTGGGCCCAAATTACCGATTGTCACCAACCACCGACGCCCAACGCTTGAGTTTCATTAAGCAGCCGCAGATTCACAATTGTGACGCTGGCCAACTCGCGCCATTAATAAAGATAATAAAGGTATAATTAATGATTATATGTCGTGATTATTATTATGATTATTAGTAGATGGTCCAAATATAGACCCGTATGTTAATAGCGCATATATCAAGCAGAAATTATTATTATTTTCGGGGCTTTATTATTCTCTCAACACCACCCCACTCCCCACTCCCACCCCCGTACCACCCCCTTCGCATCTGCTGCACCCTTGCCCTCCAACCACCACAGCCCAGCCCAGCCCAGCCCCGCCCGTATCCCCTGCATATTTCTATCATGTTCAGACGCGATACGCAGGAAGCCAACCTCGTAAATCTCTAAATAGTTGCTGTAAATGTGCTCTCTTCAACCATCAATGCAAGCATATCTCTGACAAAAAACAAACAATATAAGCTCCCATACAGTGATCATGGTTGTAGAGATTATTGGGGGAATCAAATCTAATAGCCTTTCTGTTCTGACTGATGCCGTTCATTTGCTGAGTGAGATTGTTGGGAGCTCTTTTCTCTGTGCAACTAATTTGGCTTATTTCTGGGGTTTTGTTATATGAAGCGATTGAGAGGCTTCTTCAACAAACAGAGAAAGCGAACGGAAGGCTCATGTTTGGAGTTGCTGCATTCGGATTCGTAATTAATGTGATCATGGTTTTGTGGCTTGGTCATGATCATTCTCATCAGGTGCGGGGGTTTGCTGGGGCTGTGGTGGTTGGGAGCAGGGATGCAGAACTGTTATCACGCACCTCAAAAGCAGTAAAATGGTATGCGAAATTCTTATTTTATCTGCAGCGAGATTTTGTGGTTGTTTCTATGCAACAAGCAGTGCCAGTATGATAGAAAGCAAATAATTCCTTCTTGTATTTTAACAAAGCGAATTCGATTATAACACAATAACGATATATTTATTCAACTTTGTTTCTATCTGACATGATAAGTTCTTTAACTTTGTTCTCAAGCATAGAATTTAAATTTAAGTAGTTGTCGTAAACATAGAAAAATTGATGGTTTGCAACAAATAGCATTGATGATGCTCCGTTATTGTCGCATGATACCAAAACGATAAACATGATGATGCTCTTTATTGTTCGTAATTTTATTTTGATACTATCAAATTAAATATATAATGCTTAAATACATCAAATACACAAAAATACACCATACGCCTAAATACATAGATCTACACTAAATACAACTAAATACATCAAAATACAAAAAAAAATACACCGTATACACTAATACATAAAATACACTAAATACAACTAATGCATCAAAATACACAAAAAAATCCATATACACTAATCTAAATACACCTAAAAGACGACTAAATACATCCAAATACACAAAAATACGACTAAGCAGAGAAACAAATGAATGTATTTTTGTGTATTTAATATTAGACAATATTTAAGTAATATTTATAATAATCATCTGACACGTCTACGTAGCATTATTATTTAATTAAAATTCATGTAATTAATTATTTAATTTATTTTTAAGAATTGGTATTTAATTATTTTCTTATGTAATTAATTATTTAATTCATTTTAAGTAATTAATTATTTAATTATTTCTTATGTAATTCAATTATTTAAAGAATTCAATTTCTTTTGTAATTAATTAATTCTTATGTATTATTTAATTCTTATAAACTTTGCTTTTGTTTGTTTATAACAAACATTAAAATGAATTAACTTCTTGTGTTATAAACATGGGATGAATTCGTAAAATGTATTGTATGTGCCTAAATACATAGAAATACACCTAAAATACAACTAAAATGCATCAAAATTCACAAAAATACACCTATATCACGCCTAAATACAATACACTAAATACATGAAAATACACCAGGAATCTAACCTAAATACATAAGAAATACACCCTCATACATCCAAATACAAAAATACTTGTATATACTTTAAATATAGAAATACTTTAAATACAATAAATACATAAAAATACACAAAAATACACCAATATATGCCTAAATACATAAATACACTAAATATCAAAATACACAAAAATACGTCCATATATGCTAAATAGATAGAAATACACATAATACAACTAAATACATCCAAATACAAAATACACCCGTATATGCTAAATACATAAAATACATAATTAATTACATAAGAATGACTTAAATAATTTGAGTATCAAAATAGTAACAATAAATAATTAACAATAATTAATATTACAATTCATAATTATTTGCCAATTAAGAAATTATCAAAATTCAAAAGTGTCAAAATTCAAAAAGGTATAAAATTGAAATTATTAACATTGAGAAATTATAATTAATAATATTACACAATTCATAAAATTGATACAATTGAGAAATATTAACAACCATTTATATTTAATACACAATTTATTACAATTTCATAATTGACATAATGATAAGTAAGAACTGAATAAACTAGTTTCTTAACAATCGTTTCTTTAATATAAAGTTAGTAAAATTAATGGTACTTACTTGGAAAACTTGAATAATTAAGTTTCTAATTATTACAATTTGAAATATAAACAACAATTTAAATAATGATGAAAAAATGAATTTAAATAATGATGATGTTTGAAAGGAAACTTTAAATTTATTAATTAATTTATTTTTATTCATTCTTATATACTTAATTATTCAATATTTCTTACGTAATTAATTATTTAATTCATTCTTATGTAATTAAATATTTAATTCATTCTTATGTAATTAAATATTTAATTATCTTATGTAATTAATTTATTTTATTCATTCTTATGCAATTAATTATTTAATATTTCTTATATACTTAATTATTTAATTCATTCTTATGTAATTAAATGTTTTAATTGTCTTATCGAGAATTAATTTATTTTTATTCATTCTTATGTAATTAATTATTTAATATTTCTTATGTAATTAATTATTTAATTCATTCTTATGTAATTAATTATTTAATTAATTTTCATATTCATTTCTTTGAATTTCCATTGTTGTGTTCATATAAACCAATATTTAATACCATGTTATTAATAGACAGCTGTAATAACAATTCCATTAATAGTATTATTGTAATATTATTTGGGGTTAGAAATTATGTTAGAGTTGTGTTGTTAGCAAGGGCAATGGCTTGAGCAGAAAGTGAGCAAGCTGATGAGAATATTTTTTGTCTCGGGACCCCGCAGGAAGCTTTTCTTTATCACATCGAATCTGTCGTAAACCAAAAATCATCATCTTCTTGAGGTCATGGCAGAAATTCATACATTTTCTATATAAAAATTTTCTTCCATTTCTTCCCTCGTTAAATTTGAACTTTAGTTTCTAAAATTTACTGGAGAATTCCCAATTAATTCTCTACGTTTTGAGGTAAGCAAGATCAAATCTTTTGGAGTATATTTTGTGTTTGAGAATGTTGACTTTTTAGAATTTGGGATGACTTTTGTGCCCACGATATTTATTATGTTATGAAATTTCCATTTAAGCTTAGATTATCATTATAGAGTTGACAATTGTCGATTTATACAGTTGAAAAATGCTGAGGATATAGTTGACTTTTGTTGACTTTTTCTAAATAGTTTTTTAAAATGATAGAAATTATTTTCGTGGACTTTATTTAGGATTGTTTTGAGGTGTAAGTTGATTTTAGGTGAATTAGAAAATGTTCGGATATTATGAGTTTTGTAAAGTTGAATAGTGAATTGATTTGTGATTAAAGATGGTTAGAAGTCGATGATTAGTTGTTAATATCGGAGCGTTGGGACCTTTAGACTAGTAATTGGAACTCGATCATTAATAGGAAAGGTTGCGAACCGAGTTGGAACAAGGTGATAGGGGAACTTTGTTGGGTTATTTTGGGGGTATCGGTATGAGATTATATATAGGTAGAATGTTATATTACTAGTTATGTTAGAAGTAGTAATTATAATTTTGAATGTGTTTAGGCGTTGTGTTGGAAATCAGCCGAGAATTGATTCCCTTTTTATTGTGCCGTTGCGACAATTGTGTATCAATTCATTTACGGAGGTTGGTTAAATGTGATTGCAGAACTTAGTGTTCATAGTAATGGTATATTACTAGTGTGGGTTCTCCATGATAATTTAAGGGGTTATGAAGCGATTGCTGAATCTTTAACAAATTTAATGAATTATAATAATAATTGATTATTGTCCTCTGACTTACCTATTAATGATGAATAATATTTCATGAATGAAATTCGCGAGACTTGTATATTGAGAAATGTATTTCTCAATATTTATATATTGTCAAATATATGTTGATGAACATCGATTGGTTAAACTTGCAGTTTAATCATTTAAATTGAAGATCGATGTGAATAACGATAAAATTTGACCGATAGTGACTTCGTTAGTATTTTAATTGACTTGTTAAGTTAATTAAATAGAGCAACTTCACTAGTAACTCATTGTTAATTATAAGTTCATAACGTTCTAATTAAATTTAACTAGTTAGTGATTTAACTGAGGTGGAATTTTGGGACTTGGTATTTAAAAGGGGATTAGGTTTCATGACATAAGAATCAAAATAAAAACCGCTCCCGCCCATAAAAGAATAGCCTCACTCTACAGAAATTGGGAATTTCTTCAATTCACATTCATCACTAAACTACACCAAGTTGACTCTGCAGGTTGGAAGGATTCATAACTTGGTGGTAATGCAATCAGAGAACTGTCTCGTCGGTGTTGAACAAATCTTCAAGAGGATCTTGAGGGCTTTCACTTGAGAGGCACTGCGGTGAGGTGGGGTTCGATTAAACTTCCACGTTGAAATGTAAGAATTCTTTTATTCATACATTTTCATTTATGTTTAGATTAATTTACATTATTTTGAGAATTCGGGATGTATGAATTGGTGTTTATCACGATTAAATTCATACTAGATTCTAACCGTTGATCGTGGGGAAAGGACCGTTGTTGTGATTTACTTGGGGGTTTCATTTAGCTACCGGTGAGTATCTATCTCGTGGATGTTGATTAACTGTTGATAGCGGATATGTGTATGTGTATATATGTGATTTTGTGTTGGAGTATATGTTGATTATCGTTAAGTTGAGATGGATTTAGCGTAGTGTTTGTGGTCACATGGGTAAATGCAGTGTTTTGAGGGAGTTGTTGAGTCGTATTAGGAAGAGTTGTATATGAGTTGATGTTGTGGGATTGCAGCTTGATTTGTCAAATTGTCTTGCCGTTCCTAAATCCCAATTTGGTATGATTTGCCTCGTACTAGTAACAAGATTAGGTGATTCTTGCCGTGCATACATTGCGATTAGTTGATAGAACATATCGACGGGCATAAGTTTCTCCTAACGGGGTTGAGGGTTGATTATGCGCATTGGTTGTAGAAACCGGACTTATATTTGAGTTCTAAATTGTTGAGTTGTGAGTTGTTGAGTTGTATGAGTTGATCTTGTTGTTGAGTTGTATGAGTTGATGTTGTTGTTGAGTTGTATGAGTTGATGTCGTTGTTGAGTTGGTTGAGTTATTGAGTTGTCTAGTCGTTGAGGTTGTAGTGTAAATGCGTTGTCAATGGATAGAGTAGAGATTGATTGGTTGTGCGTGTTGTTACAGTTTTCTTGATAATTGCGTATGTTGTTGTTGATTTCCATCATTTTGAATAATTTTGCTAGTAACGATTTCGACCATATAATGATAATAATGAAAGCGCTGAGTGACTTTTTTATTAAGATCTAAGTTGAATAATATCGTATACTACTTATCTATCGTATGCAATATTAATTCCTTTTTGATGATACACTATTGCGTGAGTTGGAAGTTGATTTGTTCTTGAAGAATATATATTCACTTAAAAGCAAACTTCCTTTTTATTCGCTATGGGGAATTTTGTAATTTTATTGCTAGGTTGGCCCAATTGGCGTTGTTCTTCGGCGGGTTTCTTGGTGTTTGTGTTATAGGCTTAGGTGGCTTGGTGGCGATTGATCCTCTTGATCTCTTTTATTTTGTTGGATTGTGGTTGTTGTCGATATAGTTGTTATTTTGAGATACTTGTTATTGTAGGTGGTTGTATTGGTCCTTTGGAGTTATGTTGTATATTAGTTGTTGTTATGTGGTTAGGAATACCCGCGATGGATCCTTTTCTTAAAAAGTATTTGTCGTTAGTTGTATATTGTTTTGTTGAGTTGTTTTGGCTTCACAGTTTTCCTTCAAAATTAGTCATCATCGATTGGTGACTCACGGTGTCAATTTAGGGCATTCCCAACCTCGGGCGTACGACTGGGGGCGGTGCATTACGAACATATACAAAAATTAGCTGGTTGCTTTACAAGCATGGCTATAGTTAGCTTATTGTGCAATACTTGTATCGAGAGATCGCTTGTTTGGTTGTAAAGCAATTAAACTTGTTTGAAGTTTATAAGCCTTGGAAAAATTAAAACATTTGTGTGTTAAGCAATCTGATAGTCGGCTTATATGCTTATAAACCCGGCGTGTTGTTTTATGTTCGAAGGGCAAATAGTCATTCCAGGTTAATGATTCTCTTGTTTTTGGTGTGTGTGTATAGTGTTACTTGAGGTCTTGGGGTAGTTGGGGTGGGGTGGGTGGGAGATAGGGATAGGGGTAAGGTGGAGTAATGTCAAATAAGAAAGTGATGGGTTTTTATTTTGAAGTTGCGTAAAATATTTTAATTATGCCCCATATACTTTAATTTTGTGTTGAGATAAAGAGTTATGTATATGTCGAGGACCACGCCGAGGAAAAGAACAATAGTATAAAGACTTCGCCAGAAAGAACAATAGTATAAAGACTATGCCGAGGAAAAGAAGAACCCATTAGTACAAGGACCTAGTACAAATTAAACAATAGTATATGAGGCAACCGGCCAATTAGCCTATATGATTGGGGTAAAAGTCAGAATCGGTTATGCATGTTTGTTTTAAATATCCATTCGAGCATTGATAAAATATAAAGATAGAATTGTATTAATAATAATTATTGTTTTAATTATAATAGAGGTGACCTATATTTATAGACAAATAACTTAAATCTAATATAATTGGATTAAGACTTCGATAAGTAAACATAAAACCTAATACTAATATATTTATACTCCTTCATTCAATTTATTTGATGTTTAAGAAGAAAAATTATTTTATTAAGAAAATCATTAATTATACAATTTTCAAGGAGACAGAAAAGTTTTCAACCAATAGAAAAAATAATATTAGGAGCAATCTGGCTTAATCTGGTTTCATTAGTAAATGAAATGATCACTTATAATGAAAATATAAATTTTGATGAATGATAACGAATTGAGACGGAGAGGGTAATAGTTTTTTGGATAATTCTTTATATTCTTGTATGGTAAATTGGTACTGTACACTCCCTCAAGTTGGAACATACACTGCAATGAAATGTCCAAATTAAAAAATAAGATAATCATCATTATTATTTTGGGTTATCATTGCCTTGGCGCCGTCAATTAACTACTTAAGCATTCTGACAACGTCGCTCCGGATCCCATATAAGTGAGTATTGAACTCGCCGGGCAAACGTGTTGGAAATCGAAAAAATGAGGTGATTCCATTTATTATACTGTTCTGCGACAATTGTGTATCAATTCATTTACAGTTGGGTTAAATGTGATTATCGAGAACTTAGTGTTCAACAGTAATTGTATATTACTAGTGTGGGTTCTCATGATAATTTAAGAGGTTATGACGATTAGATCTTACTGTTCGTTATAATAATAGTAGTGGTCAATTATTATTATTATACAATTTACTAATATCTGAGCACAGAAGATTCCTTTATCTGATGGCGATTGAGTTATATTTCATGTATGAAATTAAAAGGCTGTATAATTGAAAATGTATTTCTGATACAAAGATTTCTACATTTTATGTAGAATATCGATTGAACAAATAGAATAAAATTAAATAGTTATTTAATTGGTTCGAGTAATTTTTAACATTTATCAATAACTTGAAAGATTATTGATATTGACTGTTACTATTTAGGTGGCTAAATTAAATAGATTCGACTCATTAGCAACTTATTATTATCTTGAACTAATAGAGTTAACGAGTCGACTAATACTTAACGGGTTGCTTATCGGGTTTGTTTTAATACATATAAGTAAACTTTTAGGGGTTTTTAAACATAAAATAACAATTTTCTTAAAAACTTGATAGCACTTACCCCAGCAATCATTTACCAACCAATTTTCTTTGCGGTTTTGGTTTTTGTTCAACTTTGTTTACTAGCAATGAGTTCTTGATTCAACTTTTCTCTGGTGTGGTCAGTTAGAGATATCATCTGATTGATATTCTGACAAGGAGGCTGAAGAAAAGTCAAATTCACACGTGAATTTGAAGCGTGTGGATTTTTGGTGGAATTTACTCAGGTGCATTGTAAGTACTTTGTCATTACATATTGTAATTATGTGTAATTTTTAATAATGTAGTAAGTACTTTAAGATCACAGATGCATGGATTTATTTATACTCGTATATACATAGGAGTTTTCCATGAATAAATGATGGCCTACGATATTTCTTCATATCCCAGTCATATCTAAAAATAATAAGGTCTCAAGCATATCGCTAGATCTCAAATAATTAAATTTTGATAACTATCAAAATATAAAATTAAATTAACTTGATAATGCTATATAAGAAATCAATTCATAGTTTTTCTTGCGACTAAAATCGCTAATGCTATATATATAAAAAGTGGAATAAGGGTTGTGTTCTTTCCTTTTCACGCTGTAATTACTAAATTACCCTTCTATATAATAAAAATTTAGAGTTAGAGTTCTAAGCCAAGATATACTTTCCCTCCATTTTTTTTATTTGGCGTTTTTATATCGAGTGGAACTTTGACTATAATTCTTCTCAAATTATATATTTCAAAAATTATAAAGAAAATAATATTATGACACTATTTTCAAAAGCCGAATCTAATGATATAACATATTTATTAAAATAATAAGTAATTAGTAATTAGTGGTGAAGTTTTAGCTCATTATATGAAAGCGTCAAATAAAAAACGGAGGTAGTATTAAGTATTAAATCATAGTTTCATACTTCCATATCGTAAGATTATCAATTGAAAGGGAATCATCGATGCAGTTTTGAGGATGATACATCACGCCATTTGACATATATATACTTTATAATTATGCATGTCCGATTTTTAATTAACTGTTATTACCATCGATGCGTGTTTGATTCAAAGGTATGCATTGAATAACATGATTATTTTTCTTCCGATTTTAAGTGATTCAATTCACAAGAATATGAAACGCATAAATTATATATTATTAATTTATAACTTTTTCATTAATATGGTTTCTCGTCATATGTCATTTTTCGATCTTTAATAAAACTTTGTTGTAAGTTAAATAATAATATATTTTATGTAGAATTATTATTATTATTATTATTATTATTATAATAGGTGTTAGTTAAATAATCATGCCATTTTTTGTAAAGGTATATTGTATTATTATTTATTAATGTAGAACTATTATTTATAATTATTATAATAGGTATTAGTTAAATAATGTATATGATTTTATTAGAATTATTATTATTAGTAATAATATTTTTATTCATTCATGCAAATATGAATTTTAGATAATGGATCCACAAAATTAATTATATTTTTTTAACTGATTTAACACGACATAAAAGCAAATAATTCGATGATACTATATTGTTGATTAATTAGGTCAATACATTTAGTCGGAGTATATCAAATTGAAACCAATATTTGTATATCTATGAGCAATAAGTTTAGAGTATAGTATCTCTTATGAATGTCGTATTTTAGTGTAATTTTTCGTATTATATTTAAAAAATTGTTGTGATAAAAGTATCCACTTCAAAAATAAAAATATTGGTAAATGAAAGAGTGTAAGTTTTTTATAGCGGTTTTAGGAGCATAATTTAGTGTCGTAAAAGATAAATTAAATATTTAAAAAATGGGTGCGTAGCACTTCATTAAATGGCGTCTCATGTAAATTAAAAAGAACATTTATTACCCCCAAAGGTCCCAGACCCTTTTTATAGAGCGAATCACTTGTAACGACGATACACAAATCATATGTTGACGCCACCACGTTATAATTTAGTTGACACGTGTTCTCAGCTTGCGTCGGTAATCGTGCTGGTGTCAAATTTTGATAACTTATGTCTTTTTTCTCATGGATGGTTATATTTTCCATCCCCTTTTCCCCTAGCACATCATATATCCCACTTGCATGTAATCCCTCCATCCATATTTGTAAAACCCTTTTCTTAAAATAAAATTCTCTTTTTAAGGTTTCATTTTATCAAATTAGCTAAAAAAATTTAAAGAAAAAATTAAGTTTGTAAGATGAATTTAAATTTCTTTTAAACTTTGTACAAAATTAAATGGTCCTTAAAAATATGAATGGAAGGAGTATTAAACATGCCGTCAATTGGCGTTCATCCTTAGCAGGATCGAACTCTTAAGTATCGAACATAACTTATAACTTAAGCATTCGTATACAAAAGCAGTTCAAAATTATAATTCATGCCAAGATATAACTTGTTTCCATGCACTTTGCGGCTCAATATAGTACTTACATCGTAAATATCCAATTAGGATATATACAATATAGAGTAATAAATTTGTTTTTGATATTATAGACTTGTAAAAGAAATGAAAGAAGTCCAAAACATCTTTTTCCAATTTATAAAACTCTCGATAAATATTCGTTTTATGTTCGTAAGCCTATTCAAACAACCCTTAATCTTTAGTTGAGATATGTTGTAATTAATTGAGGTGTGAGAAACTGGAACATTCCAGTCGACGAAAACAAACCATGAGATGGAATCTCATAAATTATTAACAATTAAAAGTGATAATGACATAACCATTAGTTGGTTGGAAATGGAATTATAGGTAATAATTATGATCCACCAAATAACCCATTAGTCGTAGTTGTAGTACTAGAGCAGCACTGTTAAGCTAACAAAATGACACTTCTTTACATTTTACAGTGTTAATTATAAGATTAGGTACTAACAAACATACTATTTGATCTTGCCAATATGATTTGTGTACATCTTATACACATTTTTTATCATCTAGATTGCAAAATTAAGGGAATGAAAACTGAAATTTGGTTTCCTCTCCTTAGCCTTCTTTTTAAGTGACTGACTACTTATCATAACCTTGCATTGTGTTGCAACTGATAGTTTCATTGTTTCTGGTCCACAGACAAATACTCCTATGTTTGATACTCCAGTTTCATTCCACATCTTGGCGAATATATCTGTTAATAATTTGTTCAATGTCAGATAATTTGTTCTTGTATAATGAAGTCATTGAATCCTACACAAAGGGAAGATTTGAAAGAATTTGAGTACCTTTGAAGTTTGGCCTCGTTCCGAAATGAACTTGATAGTCCTCCATGCTTGCATTCTCTAGATATTGTGCTATTTCTTTCCTTGGTTTATATGAGAATGAGAAGGGATTTCTTCTCATCATTTGCCATCTTAAAGTTATAACTATTGCTGCGATACACAAAATCGTGATAGTAAAAGAGAGGACGAGAATAAGGTCGATCTCAGAAGATGGACTTTTTCTCTTGCTATAGTCCTTTCTGGAGTCAGGGGAAAGAAATATGTGGTTGAAAAGAATAAGAAAAGCAAGGAAGATTTTAGTCGATGACAATGCAGTAATCGAAACCATCCATCTTCGATTCTCAGGTCCATACTTCGCGAAACTTGGACATGAGTTGTTGAAATTTATAGTCCGATTTTGTGGGAGATCATTCAGGAGTGCAAGAAATGTTTTACAGGGATTGTTTTCCTCCTGAGTGACGAACACATCGACTTTGAGTCGAAAAATTGCCTGCACATCTGAGAGTAGAGGTAAGATTGTATTTAAATGGCAAATGTCTTGGGACTTCTTGACAGCATACACAAGTTGTATACTTGTAGGATATTTATTTTCATCTCCATTGTTGTTTTGTTGATAGTATAGTTCTTGCAGGATACTCAGAAAAGGTGTTATTCCAATTCCACCTGCAACTAGAAGTAGGTTGTCATATCTGCAGAGGATACAAATGTTGTTAGATATCACATTATGGTGTATTTAAAAATCACACTCATGGGGTCCTGAACTCCTCCTCGTATCGCAAATCAGTATAGGAAATATGATATAACTGGATTGTTCTTGATGATTTGGTGATGTTAATGAGAGAGAGCTTATAGTATATCTCTTTACCTCGTCAAGAAGTCGAGTGATGCAGGTCCATAAGGACCTTCAATGGAAATTGGAATACATTCTCTTTGATTACCTTCTGCGTCAGCTGTCTCAGCAGATTGAAGCATACCATACAGAGAGTTTGTCCACCATCCTTCAGGCTTTATCATTATCGACATATTGTCGTTATCCACGCTGGAGCTAGAAGTTAGACTAAAGGAGTGCCATTGCAACTTGGAGATACTTGGTATTTTCACCATTATTACACTTGTAGGCTGGAACTTCAGATCTGATAAAAGAAACAAGTCTTGAGTTAATTGGATTGCATCATACAGTCACACAAGTAATAAGACTTGAACATCAATATACCTGGATGTTTTGGCAAAACTAGCTCAATGGCTCCGGAAGGCAAAATTCGAGCAGAAAGAATAGACGTCGATGGCCTAGACTGAATGATCCTTAGAAGCTTATCAATGCTATAGAGGAAAACACCAGCAAAACAAGTATAGAAATGGCGGTCTCCAGTATGAAACAAGAAGAATATCAAGAAGATTGTGTACAAATGATGTGTATAATAGAAAATCTCAAAGTATCTCCTTCTCATCTGAGGAAGGGAAGTTATCCAGATAGCTAATCCTGCAACAAGTGTAACCTCTCCGGCCAGGTATATTCGTCCGGTTATCTGCCATTTCCACATCTGTTTTTCTCCAATTAAATTTTGTTGAATTTTAGAAATGGAATAAATCTGGACAAATTTAATAAAACTTAAATCTGAATATTAAGTACATAGTTGAGATCTAAGAGAGTTGTTTTTACCTCATTATAAATACTATTCTTGATGGCCCATATTAAAAAGATGCCAGCCCCATGTGAAGTGGCAAACAAAATCAAAGCAGTCCCTAACAAGATATGGTATCTAACTGAAGCTTCAAACTGGATTCCTATCACCCTAAATATAGCCATCTTTCCCCTCAATATAGGAAGGAGAAGCAGAGCCAAACACGCTTCGGCTAGTGATCCTAAACGGATTGAAAACCGGAACAATTTGTATTGCCATCTGAAAGAAAAAGAAGAAACAAACTATAGATATGTTCTATAAAAAATAAGATGAGTTCAATATTACATGAGTCAAGCAATACTGACTTTGTATACTCACATATTCAACTTGAATGGCGATTTCACAGGTACCATCTTCTTGAAATCATTGGAAATTCGAGCATACAAAGTCCATCCCAAAAACATGGCCAATAGAAATACAACAATGAGCTCAACTCCAGTATAAATACCAAGGTCATAATTTACCACCACCGGGTTAGTTAAAGCAGTAGCTACTCCTCTGCGCCACCTCCTTCAATGAAGTCATATTCGATCCATAGATTAGCCTAATCCAACATAAAACTAGTTCGATTTCCAGAGCAAAAAGAGCAAACTCATACCTCGTCCCAGTTTCCTTTACCTTCAATTCCACAACTATAAGTCCAATAATAGTCACAGCGACAACAGGAAATGTGTATACTGCCAGGTTAAGACCTGTTCAAATTTAGTGACAATTAATTTTCTAGATAAACCATCAGTGCCATTGTTACTTAAACTGATCATCACAACAGTTTCAAAAATTATGTTTGAAATCCTCCAACACATAACTACACACCCTTTATATTCCAAAGGTTGATCGATTATTTCAAACTAAAAACAAAGTTTAGACTCCGTATTAAACTAATTGAACATGTATAAAATTCTTATTGGTGTTTCACCTGCCTTGCCATTAATTGATACACAATCCCTTATCGTGTCATCAATTGGCTCAGAGGATCGAAACCAATATATTAACTGTTGTTTTTTTTCCTGAAGCTTACTAATAAGCCACAACTTTCTTACGAAACAAGCTTAACAAACACCCTCATACATTCATGCAATCTAAAATAGACGCTAAACCACCTAAAAATCTCGATCATATTGACATAACAATCATATACATATACACATAGAGAATAAATTATAATTCTATAAAAATGATATTTACAAACTATAGTTACCATAGTATCCAAACAATGAAGATGTTGCTACTTCTTCTGCCGCCTTCCATTTTCTTGTCCAGAATTGTGTAGGCTTAAGAATCCAGACAGCTATCCAACAAGAAGATATCAGGATTATGAGGAGTTTGAGAACATTTGTTGTTCTTGTTAGAGTTGCCATATTTGAATTACCTCAACTTAGGATGCATATATTATAAAAATATAAGACATAGGTAACAACTATATATAGCCATCTTAAAGAGTCCAAATTCATATGACTGATTGGTAGTAACTAAGACATGCCAACGTGACCAAATGTTGGAATACACATAAGGAGATCAAAATCTTGATATAGTTTCCCCCACCACTTACAATGATAATTTCAATTGTCATATGATTGAATTAACAATGCGTTTATGATATAGTTTCCCCCACCATTTACTAGTATATTATTTGAATCTTAAAAATATTATAACCAATTGAGTCTTGACTTACCACTAAGGCTTTGTCTGGTTCATTTGCATGGTTATGGCAAGAGATGGACACGAAATTTAGGGAGACGGAATTTCAAAGGTTAACTAAGATTATTAGCAGAATTTAAGAAAGTATTATGTTCAGACATTTAATAAAGTTGAGTGATCGATTAAGTAATACTCCCTCTAATTCAAAACAATTGATTTTTTAGCATGCTCCGAAGTAAATCTTTTATTGCATCTTTGGATTTATATTATTATTAAAAAAATGAAAAATTAATATTATGAAAGTATTTTAAAAGATGAATCAATTATATAAATTTTATATATTTAAAATAATAAATAATTGATGATCAAAATTTAATTTCAAAAAAGTCAAACGTCAATTGTTTTGGATTGATGGGAGTAATCCGTATTAAATAAATGACGTTTTTCAAATCACTTATAGTTCCACTTCAATTTTGGTGAAATCTTGCATGGGATCCAAAGAAAACACAAGAGAATCAAATAATTCCCGATACATTTGTAGCAAAACATGATATCTAGAAATTTTGATGTGATGTGAGCACTAAATCTAATGGTGTTTGGTAACATTACATATACACTGCTCCAGTTGCATCATTACATATATACTGCTTATGTTACAATTTACAAAAATTTGGTCATTGCTTTCACTAGGACTTGATGTATAATTGTATATGACTTTGAAAATCTATGCAAATTAATTGGTCCAATTTTAGTGGAGTGGTGGTCCGTTGACTCCCACTATCCATTCATGATGATAACTTTGACCTGCTCTTTGTTTATTAAATTAAGAGTGTTCTCTATTGCTAATAAGACAAGTAGTAAAATCCATAAATGTTGCAGAATGTTGATCACAATAATTCCTCTGTATGATTGTATTTTTGTTTGATTATTTACAACAAAAGTATTAGTATATGTTTATGTTATTACTCGCTCATATATATATGATTCAAATAAATTATAAATGATATGTTTTCACTATCATTACACTCCATATAAAATTTTATTTTATATCATAAAATATAATGATTATATTTAATCGATGTGGATAAATGAGTAAAATTGTATAGTTCCTTAGTAAAATATTTTTATTCGAAATAATAAATAAATAAAAGATGAGGGAGAATCATATGTACAAAAAAAATTAATATTGTACATTTAAATCAAATAAGATTGAGAAAGATGGCTTTGTGATACATATAAGATTTTATATAAATAGGATATGTTGGTTGACAAATTATAAAAATTTATTTTTCATCAGTTATCAAATAGCATTCTCATACATGTGATTTTATAAGACGATGACTTAAAAGAAAAAATAGTCAATTTATAAATTTTATGAACACAGTATTATTTTTGCTAATCCGAGTTGACTTTATGTGAAAATGGACTTTTAACATAATTAAACACAAAATTTTAAAATTGAATTTGATGATCTAAAATCTAAATTATTGCCTAGGGGAACGGCCATGGTCTAACTAACATATGATATCTGGCTCTTCCATCTTGAACTTACAAACGTCACCGGCCAATTAGTGTTAGTTCGACTAGGGCCCAACCCGGCCCATTCGCCCACTTTTAATGAGTTCGGCTAAGGCTCATATAATTGGGTTCCTGTTCCGGTTCGACCCTTGGTCCATAACACTTCGGTGGGCTTTATTTTATAAGGGGTAACCCGTTCGATAATCGATCAAAACATTCAACTCGTTACCAACTCAATTGACATTTGAATCAAAGGGAGTATAAAAAATGACTTTTATTACCTAACTAGATATGGGTCCTACTCAATCGATTTACATGGTATCTGCTCAAACCTGACTCGTTAACAACTCTATAGATGCAACATATCAATTTGTTCATATGTACCCCATCTATGTCCATAACTATTCGATTCGTGCAACTCTTCAACATATTATTTGCCCGACTCATTTATGAATGGGCTTGAGTCATGTACCATATATACACCTTACCCAATCCGAAACTCGAACCATATTTCACAATTCATAAGTGTGAAACCCTTTGAGGTCACTACCTTGGGTATCTAAAGGAGGAGGTAAATTGTGGGATGTGTCTCAACTGGTCAGGGGACAAGAGCTTCCTTTAAACCACTTCAATACAAGATTCTGTCACTTGCGTGACTCGAACCCACACCGCATGAAGAGGCTAGAGTGCTAGCATTTAGCACTCTCGCTCCTTTACTAGTTGGAGCTATGCCCGGAGCACATTTCACAATTCATGAATATATATTTGCAAATAATATCTTACTAAATAACCTTAATTGTTCATCACCAAAATAAAACTGAAATAATGTACACTTCATATGATCCATGGTACAATGACTACATACTTCCTATCTTCAATGCGAATGATACAAATATTCTCATCTACTTTCTCCATTCCTAATAAGAGATCGTTCATTTTCTATTACTGATGAGTTAAGTTTTTATTTTGAATATGTTGTGCTCCTTTTTAAAAAAAAAATTATATCAAGAATTTGATTATGACAAATGAACGAGAACAATCGTCGAAAACTAAATGATCCTTTATTGTCTCAAATTAGCATGTTGTGAATATGTGATCTCCGTAACATATAGTACATGCATGTGTTTTCACATAATAATGATTTCAGATGAAAATGTATCTTCTCATTTAAGAACTTTTGACTTTCGAAATTTATTCTCTGCTTCCAATTGCAAAAGGATTAAAACATTTCCAACTGAATTCTTGAATGTAGCTTTCACTACCTTCTTTGTCACCAAAGAAATGTCAAAGTAGGCAAAAAATGAAATAAAACATAAAATTTTCAATTGAATAATAAAGACAAACGAAAGTTATAAAGATGATTGAAGATCTAAATAACCCTTTTTTGTCTCTTGTAGAGTGACACTTAATTATTTTGATATATAATCATACCCTACATTTCTTTGACCTATTGGTGTCGGTAGACTTTAAATTCCTATTTATGCAAAAAATCACAAAATAATGTGCAGCATAAAAAGGACTCAAGGACTCGATTTCTTCCAATAATGCATTAACAGTGTGCTCTGGCCGATGCAATTGCAAAGATGGGGATGTTAAATATGTTTAAACAACCATCTCAAAACATGTTGGAATGTATTGTAGGGTTCATCGGTACATGATCTGGAGGTATAGGTCCCGACCCAGTCCCGACCCATGTCCCGATGTTTCGACATATAATGTCCAGAGAAGTTCGGGAGAAGTTCGGGAGGTATCAAAGTCCCGGCCTTCTCCCGATGTCAGACCTGTAGTTCGACCTAGTGTTTTGTATAGGAGGACCATTCACTTTTGTATATAAAGTATACTCTAAACTCATTATTTTATACAAGGAATCATTATTTCCTAAGGCGAGACTTGAGCACCTCAAGGAGAGACTTGTTGTGTTTGGTAATCATTAGAAGGAAGGAATTGACTATTCTGATACATTCGCACCTGTCGCTAAGATGTCTACTATCAGGACATTCTTAGCTGTTGCAGCTGCTCGAGGGTGGATACTCCATCAGATGAATGTGCATGATGCTTTTTTGCATGGAGATCTCAATGAGGAGGTATATATGACACTTCCACCAGGTTTTGATCATAGTGAACCCAATAAAGTGTGTCGTCTGCGTAAGTCATTGTATGGACTGAAACAAGCACCTCGTTGTTGGTTCGCTAAACTCACTGCAGCTTTGATTTCTTATGGTTTCACTCAGTCTCACTCGGACTATTCTTTATTCTCTTATGTCTGTGATGAGGTTCAGCTATTTGTTCTTGTATATGTTGATGATATGATTATTTCTGGCACTAATCTGACTACAGTGAATAATTTCAAGAAGTACCTCAGTTCTTGTTTTCACATAAAGGATCTAGGGGTCCTAAAGTATTTTTTGGGTATCGAGGTGGCGAGGAGTGCTACAGGAATCTCTTTATGTCAGAGAAAATATGCTTTGGACATTATTAATGAGTGTGGTTTGTTGGGTAGTCGTCCTGCAGCTTTTCCCATGGAACCAAATCATAAACTTGGCTCATCTGTTAGTGCGCGCTTAGCAGAGGGGGAGAAGTATAGGCGTTTGATTGGGAGACTGATTTATCTCTCTTATACTCGTCCTGATATCGCCTATGTTGTGCATATCCTTTCTCAGTTTTTGCAGGAGCCCAGAGAGGATCATTGGAATGCAGCACTCAGAGTGGTGAGATACCTCAAGAATTCGCCTGGTCAGGGAATTATGTTACGAGCTGATTCTGACTTAAGATTGTCTGGGTGGTGTGACTCGGATTGGGCGAGCTGTCCTGTTACTAGACGTTCGGTTACTGGTTGGGTGGTGTTTCTTGGGGACTCTCCTATTTCTTGGAAGACAAAGAAGCAGAAGACTGTGTCATTATCTTCAGCTGAGGCAGAATACAGGGCTATGACAGCCTTGACGTGTGAGTTAAAGTGGCTGAAGGGATTGCTGACATGTTTGGGCATTGATCATACTTCCGCGGTTCAAGTGTATAGTGATAGTCAGTCAGCCTTACATCTGGCTTACAATCCTGTTTTCCATGAGCGCTCGAAACACATCGAGATTGATTGTCATTTTATTCGGGATGCTATTCAGGATGGGACTATTGTTGCTTCTCATGTCTCCACTTCTTCACAGCTTGCAGACATCTTTACCAAGTCTCTCGGGAAGCAGCAGTTCGAAACTTTGATGAACAAGTTGGGCATTTGTGATCTTCATGCTCCAACTTGAGGGAGGGTGTTGGAATGTATTGTAGTGTTCATCGGGACATGGTCGGGAGGTATAGGTCCCGACCTATGTCCCGATGTTTCGACATGTAGTGTGCAGAGAAGTTCGGGAGGTGCCAAAGTCTCGATCTTCTTCCGATGTCGGACCTATAGTTCGACCTAATATTTTGTATAGGAGGCTCATTCGCTTTTGTATATAAATTATACTCTAAACTTATTATTTCATACAAGAAATCATTATTTTCTACAAAACATGAAATTAAAAAGCATATAATATGAGTATAACAATGTATAATACAATCAGTTAGACTATCTCTTAACGAACCCCATCGACATCGACGGAAATTTTCTAGAATATAGATTGAAAATTTCTTATAACCTTTCAAATGATAAATCTTAAAAAAATTTCAACAAATTAATGTTATATTATACTACCATGAAAATGGGCATTTGTGACTGAATTGAATATTAATTTTTAACATTGATTTATCACAAGTTGATTCTAAGTGAAAATACATTATTAATATATTTTCAAAGTAATTATGAATGCTTGAGATTAATTTAAATGGGTGATTACTCGTCTCCATCTCAGTTTTTGCTAGAACTGATGTTCATGTTACTGATGTTCATTTTTCTAGTAGTGTATTACTTTGCGTTTGTATTGATTAGCAAACAAATATATTGATTTGCAACATGATTTGAAAGTAATTATGAATGCTTGAGATTATGAGTTTTTAGAGAGAGAAGCGAAAGAATATTAGAGAGATATACTGAAATGGAGACAACAATAAGCAAGAAGAAGAAGAATGACGAAAAAAAAAAGAAAATACGAATAAGAATGAAGAAGGGGATGATGTTTTGAAATTGTTTTGAAATTGTCTTGTAGAGAAATAGTAAAGATGAAAAAGAATAAATTGTACTCCGTACATAGTTGATAATTTGTGATTGTGATAGGAATAGTTGGTCGTTTTTCAATAGAAGATGGTATTTTCTTAGAGAAATTTGGGAAAATCGCATTGGTTAACCATCCAATTTAAAAAATACAACACTTCATTATTTTTTAGTTAAAATACCAACCTTCACCTTGGAAAATACCAAAATGCCCCCAGCATTTCTTCTTCCTCCTTTTCTTCAAACCTCCACCATCAATTTCCCACATCACCATCACCCCTTTCCCTCCATTTTTTTTTGTAAAAACAATCCTCACCCTCCTTCCTTTTTTTTTATTATTTCTTTTATAGAAACAACCTCCCTATCACCATCAACATCATTTCCCCACTCATTTTTTTTTTGGGTTAATGGGGAATAACCAATGTTTGTAAGATCTTCTGGAGTCGATCATTCATGTTTTAAATGGAAATAAAGCACATCGTCCTTTTATCTTTAGAAATATTATTTGATCATACTTTTGTCACGTGAGAGCAACGTGATTTTTTACCAAAGGGTATTAAATGAATTGACTTTTTTTTTAAATAAAATTTCAGAATTAAAAATGAAATTCAAAAAAATCACTCCCCAATCTTCTTCCACTTGAGTTCATTGATCAGATGACCAAATGTCGGTTTGTTTTTACTAGACACAGAATTTGGCAGAAGAAGGATTTAATATACATATATGTATAAGTGGTTATGAAGGCTTTCTTGAGATCTTTATTATGAAACTTTCTCTGACCAAGAATAAAATTTTTTGGTTCGGTTAATGGTGTTGGAAATATGAGACGATCGATCTCGTAAAATGTCAGTTGAACGATTTAGATTGTGCATCAAGTTTATAAATTGAATCTATATAAGTTAACATATATTAATTTATTGGACAATTAATATTTTGAACTTCTGGCGTCGACATTAGGGGCTGATGAACTGCTTAGATGCCGCTCGTAGAATGCATATGTTATCTGATAGTCGGGTTAATATTGTTTATTATATTCTTATTAATGGATTCGTCCTAAGAATCATAACATGACGATGAAGCAGTATACAATAAATGGTGATATAGCTTTAAAATTATGGGTAGAATCGGGAGATGGGGATGGGGAGAGCAGTGTGGAGTGGATGAGGATGAGATGTTCTAGAGCGTTCTGTTGGATAGAGATGGTTCTAGAACATTCTATTTGGATGAGGATATGATTTGAGGAGTTGTTTTCCTATTGGAACTCTCCTCAAACTTTGTCTATATAAGGCACATTAACCTCTCATAATTAAATGTCATGCTTTGATTTACAAAGTAAAACCTCAGCCGCTCACCAAACTCGAAATCGGGGAAGAGAAAATATTTTCTCTTCCAATTTTAATCCTAGTTTCACTTTAAACGTTCTAGTAAAACGTACGGAATGGTTCGTCAATTTGTTGGTGTGATTCTCTTGGAATACTACGATTTGAGTATTGTGAAATGATCGAATTCATTGCCTAGTGATAATAATCGACAAAAATTTTCTTCATTAGGCCAGATAATTTATTTTTGTATAATCCATAGTATTTTGTTTAAAAACTATTTTTACTAAATTTTATTGATTGTTTTGCATGTTTGAATTGATTTAAATATGTTTAAATATATATAGATGAATTATGTTAATAAAACAATTACAATTAATTAAAAGTTAATTATTTTTGAAATCTATCAATGTGAAAATTTTGATAATTTTAGATTTTAAGAATTTTTCGGATTTTTTGAATTAATTTTTATATCAGTTTATTAATTAAAACGAGTAAAATCATCGATTATGTTGAATAAATTATTTGAGAAAAAGGTCAATTGCTGTTGTCGGCGTCGACCTTAGGCGGCGTGTGATGTCGGCGGAAGTGGCGTCGTCGGCAAATGTAATTGAGTTGACTTCGGGCCGAGCCGACCCGGCCAATTATTGCCCGACACGTGGTGGTGTGCCAGCGTAGGAATTGCGTGGTGAAACCGTGTCGTAGAGGCCTTAGCGACATCCAGTTGCCGCGTCGGTGATGGCGTGGACTTCTGACTTCAGCCGATGACGTGTATTTGCATGTCGTGATGATGTCGCGTGGTTCAAACGATGTATTGCGGTGAGAAGCAGTTGGGCGTGTGGGCCACACGTTTGAGAGCCACCAGTCCGGTGTCACGGTGCAGCGGTAGATGAGGGTTGAAGTGGTATATTCTCGGTTTGGGCTTTAGTGGTATACAGCTTGCTTTGGTCATAAACTGTTTTAAGTTAAGTGGTGCTGGTTTGATCCCAATTGATACTTGATGGATACACAACATTGATTTATCGGACCATGGTTGAAATTAATTTAATTTAGGTAAATTATTTTAGATTAATTATATTATTCAGGTTGTAATTAGTTCTAATTAGATGAGTTCAAAATATTAATTGTTATTTCTTGGAATATTAAAATAATAAAATATAGTTTGATTAAATTTTTAATTCGATTAAGATTTAATTTTGGGTGGATTTAATTAAGTTAGGCTATAGTTATTATATGATTAAGGTTCTAATTCTATATAATTTAAGAATTAATCATCATAAGTGTAAATGAGTAATTTTAGAAATGCTAGTTATTATTTAATATTGAATATTAAATCGATACTATAATTAGTTATTGGTACACTAGACAATTAAGTTTTGTTGGTGATTATTTCTTTAAATGCAGCATTATTACTATAAATGCTTAAATCCATGTATTTAGTTAATGTTTTTATCTATTATTATATAATATATATGATGGATTTTAGGACACTATGATATAATATTATATATGTATAGCCTATAGATATAGGTATTACTAGTTTGTATGTTAGAAATATAATAAAATAGATAAATGTAGATAGTTAATTAATAGATATTGATCCGCTGTAAAATTGGATAGACCAATGAAAAAAGTGCTTCTGAAACTAAATACGGTTTGGAAATATTTTCCCAACAAATATATCCGCGATTTCCAATATGTGTTATATTTTCCTTATGACTCGTAGATTGTAGTCTTTCCCAACTTGTTTGATTAATATCATGACATGGTCATAAGAGTGCAATCTTTGATATGATCCGAGCGGAGACAATTGGTTAAAAAGTTGGACAGGGACCAGCAGTCAGTTACGGTTTATCCATAACCCGATCGGTCGTACTGCAATCGAAGCTTCCGTATCCGACAGAAATTCATTATCCGAAGCGAAATTTGAACTCCAAAAACGAAACCGGGTATTAAATAGTGGAAAAATTCACCATTCGTCCATTCCGCTCCATGATCTAAATTTACATTCAATATTTAAAAGCGAAGCTAACTTCAAATGTCCAGTCCCAAAGCCAAAACTAAAATAAAGCGGTTAAACAAAAAATAATCCCATAGTGTTCATAAAGCAAAATAAGTGGTTCATAATAGAAAGAACAAGTAAATCATTGAGCAAATTGGTTGAGTGGTTAAAACTTCTTTATGTTCGACGGGCACAATAAAATGTGATTCGAAAATGAGCATCGACGAGCATGAACAATATGAAATACTAAAATGCGTGTGGAAATCTCATTAATTGAATGGTTGAAGTTATTTATATCTGAGTTGATCGCGAAAATCATGTTGTAAAACTTAAATCTTCCTGTTCTTGGAGCTTCTGATAAATGAATATCTAGATTAATGACACAGACCAAACATAAATAAAGATTCATAAGAATAATAATCTCATATTTTTAAATATGTTTAAATCAAAAATGTGTTTAAAATCAAACGATCATATTTAATGATTGAAAAAAGCGAAAATACAAAAAAGAATGAAATAAAAGATATTCTAAGAAATTTCCTGTTAAAATTAAAATTGAAAATAATAACACAAAAATTAAAGAATAATTCAGAAAATAATAAAGTAAGAATAAATAACAATTCGGAAATAATAGTTAATAACTGAAATCAAATAACAATTTGAAGCGTATTACATAAAATCAAACTACAATTTACATTAAATGAAGTGGGGATGAAGCAAACATATTTAATTTTAAAATTATAGACTAAAGTGTAACTTAATTTAAATTTAAGGAAAACTTAATAATACCATTGAGAAGGGGGATAGATGAGGAGAGTGACAAAACACAGAATAAATGGTGGGGGGGGGCGGTTTGTTGTTATTTATATTAACCTACCGCGTCGGTTTCGGGTTGCGGTCGGATAGGATTGGATCCCGGATCGAAAGTGGACCGGACAGGATGGGTTTTATTTTTTTAGTGCTTGATTCGGGGCCCGCGTTGGCCGGGCCTTTCGGTTCCTTTGTCCACAGCGGCACTAAGGTCAGTAAATATAACTTAATCTCATACATTATTAAAGTTAAGTGTGCAAAATATAAAGTTGGGATAGCAATTAACTTTTTGTGCATGGACACACTTGATTATGGCCGGAGCGATGTTCTTATCGAGATGCCATTCCGATGTAATCTAGTCTAAGTTATTTGTTCCTAGAACACAACGTTATACTATTCATTTTGGGTTTTAGGCCGTTGACATAAGAGATTGTCAATCTAGGTACAGGATGAACTTTTGAAGTCCCGAGATTATGATAGTCGTGAATTGTGTGATAGTACACTAGCACATATCTTGGTGAGATGTGATCATCCTGAAAAAAAGAAATTTTACCCTTTCCTGATAGTTGATTGTTTACATTTTAATATACCTTTTACAATCTCGATGTAGCTTTTTCAATCTGATAAAACTTCAGCTATCCATAATAATCACTTATTCTAACAATCATCTATTTTGAAGCGGAGGGAGTATAGATTAAGTTGTTTATGGACTTTCTACTATTGTCATTGTGAATTTCCCTGCCGTGACCCACTTACATTTATTTATACAATAATCCCTATAACGCCACAAATTTCATCAGGTGAAATTACATTGACATTTCAAGCGACCCTTCAAATTGAGAACAAATGATATGTATTGGAAAGGGAAATCAGGATTCCTAGGGTCCATGATCCTTCCCACTTAAGAAACATGAATACACAGAAACATTTTGAAAGATTCAGAAGGAAGCCAGTCGTAATGCAGAAGTTTAAAAGTGACAAACTTCAAAAGAAGAGGTTCACGCTTTCGAACCACAAGACGCCAAATTCGATACATTTGAAGTTTGACTTAATGAGGCTAAAGTCAAAGCGTTTGAAAATGTTTAGAACTACGCTAACTTTGAATTATCGGAATTCCCAAATATGCTATGATGAAGTTGATAAAATTAATCGGTACTAGAGAATTTTCTAATACAAGGGTGTTGGTGAAGGATGTCATTCAGGTATATATCAGGGACTTCTGCAGATCGAGTCCGTCGCGAAATCCGGTGAGGCGGCTTATTTGTCTCGATTTATGAGGAAAATCCATAAATGACCAAATCACGAAGGGATGTAAAGAAAATTATGCTTCCTCCGGGCGCTTTGAGGGTTAAAGAAAGCAAAGAGATGGAGCAGTAGGAGTCATATAAACTGATGGATATTGCGAGCTTTAGTAAGTTGATGAAATATGCCGTGAGGACTTCCGCTGGACTAAGATGTGATCTTTATCTGAGATCCGTCTTGAGTCTTGTCACGCATTATGACTTGAGATGCTTCATTTATGATATAATAGTGTTGCTGACATTAATCGTCTTCACCCGACTGTTTGTTTGAAATGTTAGGGTCGGTATAAAGGCTTCTTTGGAGATAGTGCAGACCACACGGAGGCGTTATGACCACGACACCGAGAGGACGAGGTTTTTATCATTCTGTTTCGTTACCTTGTGTCTAGTTGTCGTCATGTTTTTTATCAGAATAAGCATTTTGGGTTATGTTTTGAACATGGATATTTTTATTTTATACTGAGATTAATTCAATTTGTTGTTTATTAATTCTTACATAAAATTTATAAAGGATATAATATCTTCGTTGTAGTTGGACGACTTTAAAATATCATAATATCTTCATGGGAATTCAGTAAAAAGTAACTTAATTTCATCTCTGATATGATTGTAAGTATAATCACATTAACAAAATGATCGTATAAATGATCAACAGAATGTATAATTTGAATCATATGATCAAAATGTGGACAATACTTAAAATTCATAATCTAAATAATCTTTCATGACTTAGAATTAAATGTTAAAGGCAACATATTGGTTAAGAACCATAAATGAGAGATTCTGAGGATACAAAACACTACCGTTGCTAGTACAATTCAGGAAAATACAAACTTGTGTGTTAATCTTTAGTATTTTAAGAAATACATGAACAAAAGGTACAGAGGCAGGTTCAAATAGAATTTAGGGAATAAACTTAGGATGAACATTTGAAATGTTCTTTAAAGCTAGTAAAAGAAAGCATGCACGATTAAGATAGACTAAGATTTATCTAAACCGACCATAATACATGTCACACCAATGACTCATTGTGACGACAAATGTGTATAAGCTGATAATCTGATATGGAACTATTCAATAATAGTCGGGGTTTAAAATCTTATAAAACTTCACCCGAGTCAAGCGGTTGACAAATTATAAGATGAACTTGAACTGTTGTTATTCTGGTAATCCTAACAAAATGTGATACTTTGAGGATACAAGCTGTGGAACAGCAAAGATGATAATTTAGGATTTGTAGGATCAGGAGATAGTTACCAAACAAATTTGGATATTAACATATTTAATCAGAAGATATTTGGGTTATTAAAGAGATAAATAATATAGTACAATAATTAATAAATGGAAATGTCAGGTGTTTAAAAGTACAGGCCGATAAACGAGAATTTATCAGAGTCAAGGTGATTCTTGTACTGAGAGAAATTATCCAATAAATCACAAATACTTTGAATCATCCGGGATCTGATAAGATTGATGTATACACCCAAAGTTAATGAAACAGGAGTTCAAAATTGTTTGAGTTCATTTTATAGAAAAAATTAGTTCTTATATAGACAGAGAGGATTGGTGGGAGCTACCCGACATGTTCAAATTAGTATGTAAAAGACATTCTAGAATAAAAGAATAACATAACCAAAAGCTCGAGATCAGTTAGTAGTAAGCCAATTTTCTCTATAAGAAAGTTAAAGGGAAATGCCCACTTGAGAATCTTTTCACAAGGGTTTCATAGAGAGATCAAATTAGTTGAACTTCGACAAGTTGAGTTATGCTTATACTAATAAGGCATTTAATAGATCAATTGGACACCTGAAAGAAAAAAATCTTTCCAAAGTAAAAAACTTTCTCCTCCCACATCATAAAGTTGTTTAATGAGAAAGAAGAGCAATGTAAAGATTATATTTATGATTTGAGCCCAAGTAGAGAGACAATTGTGATCTCGGATTGAGCTAGATGACCCCGATAAACAAAGTTGTGAACAGGAACGCTACAACACAACAAATGACCTAACATAGATAAAGAGTGCGGTTACAATTTGAGAAGTTGTGAATAAGAAGCGAGTCAATTCTGACATTGATGAGTGATCTTGAAAGTTACTAAGAATTCTTGTCATGATAAAGATAGTTATCTCCAATAGATTACTAGAACTGGAGAATCAAGATCTCATTGTTGATCCGAACATGCACTTAGAAAGTCATACTTCAATAAGATGTAGAAGTACATATGTACATAGTCTTGAAGTCGGAGCAACAGCTAGATTTGGCTAATTAACCACGCTAGTATAAGCGTACCAGAAGTAATGTTCTTCTACTCTCGTGCTCAAGTAATTGGATTTGAAGTAAGTGTTTGTCTAAATTTCATAAACGACCATTGTGTGATAATGTTCTTGAATACGAGCTTCAAGATTCAAGACCACATCATTATGAATAATGATGACTGTGTGTAAACTCTCTGTGCCCCGTATTGCCTATAAATAACAAACCTTTGATTCCACCGCGTCTATGTTAACTAAAGAGGTCTTTGGATATGTGATCCAAAAAACAAAACCTCTAACAAGTTAAGAGAAACAATCAGTTACCTTGTCCTAGTTGGAAGTGTAGCAGTTGGAGATCAGACATAAACTTGACTAGTATGTGTGTGTGATTGTGTTGATCAATTTTCTTGGATCAAAGAGTATGGATACTTTAATCAATCGCATGGGTGTCTGGCGTTTAAGCAGTTTCAAGCCATATCTTTGGACCGCTTCGTGAGAACTTGGAAGGTAAATTATTTGTGTCCCAGAAGATTACCATGAAACATATTGAATGTGATTCTTAGACATGAGTGTGACTTTTCATGAGTCTTGGAGTAATATACTTTGATCTTATCAAAAGCGTCCTCTCCTAACAGAGGACACTAGAATAGGTGGGTATATAAAGTATAATAGAAACATGAATGATAGAGAATTCATATGGGATAAATCGGTGAATTTACGTAATCTTGGGAGTTAAAATTGATTTGGTGTTGTAGCAACTATGAACCGGATATCACGATGCTGTCATTAACCAAGAGAACATTTGGTTCGAGAGTTGGTGACAACGTCTTACCAAGCTTATTCTTTGAAATCGGGTATCGAAGGATGCATTAGATCTTTGATATCGAAACTTGTTGATATTATACCATAAATCTCGTCCAAAGGCAAGTGGCGATGTTGGAAATATGAGATGTCGATCTCATAAAATGTCCACGTTGAACAATTTAGATTGTACATCCGGTTATGATGATCATATGATTCACTATATATTGATTTATTAATATTTGGAATTTCTGGCGTCGGCGATTCGAGGATTCTGATAGACTATTAAATTTCCATGAAATTACATATAATTGGTACAATAGTGGTTAATATTGTTTTTAATATATTCACTAGTATCGTTCATCCTAAAGGAGTCACCATAATGACTTGATAAATAGAATTATCCATAAATAAATCAATGTATTATTAAACTTCAGGTAATAAAAGTGAAAGCAGTAGAAGGGAAATGATCAAGGGACGAAATCCGGGAATCCGGGGACATGGGGATTAAAATGGGGCCAGTGGAGTCGGATAGGGGGAATGGGAATCAATTACGGACCGTTCTATTTGGATGAGATGGTTCTAGAACTTATTCTATTTGAATGATAGGATTTGAGAGTTGTTTTCCTATTGGAACTCTCCTCAAACTTTGTTTATATAAGGCACATTAACCTCTTATAATTAAATGATCATAACTTTGTTTTACAAGAAATCAAAACCTCCACCCACCCCTCATTTCGGCCGAAGAAATCAGGAGAGAAAATATTTTCTCTTTCACGATTTTAATCTAGATTTCGCTTTAAGCGTTCTAAGTAAAAAGCGTCACGGAATGGTTAAGATCAATTTCTTTGGTGTGGACTATCTTGGAGATACTCGATTTAGTATTGGCTGACAATCGAATTCATTTGTCTTGATAATGTCGACAAAAAGGTACACAACTCGTAGTCAGATGATTTATTATTTGTATATAATCCATATCTCCAAGGATTCTACGTATCAATGGGTTTAGAACTATTGTTATACTTCCCAAAAGAGCATGACAAAATAGAGATGGAAGGTGATGTGGGGAAACTGTTATAGAAGGTTAAATTTTATAATGCTTGCTTGCATTTGTTGTCTGTTATAGCAACTTTATAAAGCGATTGAATATGATGGTGAAGGTATATATTTGAACTATATTTTTATTTGGTTACGGGCAGAAGGAAGGAAGATCATGAGCGAAAATTTGTGATGAAGGAGTGTAAGGGTGAGGTGGGGTTCTTGGGGAAGATGATTGGGGGAGGGGGAGTTTAATTTTATTTATTGTTTTAAAATATGGTGATATACTTGGTAAAAATCATGTTCTTTCCATGACAAAAGGAATTGATCGACTAGAACATTTCCAAACTTGAGTGGTCAAACAAAACGTTAAGCAATATAATCATTGGTATGTCTTGTAAATATAGGTGATTGCACCTGCCATTAACCCTTTTTTGCGAGAAATGTAGCATTTCTCTCGCTTTCACCGCGCCCGTTTCAGCCTCCCCCAAGGTGTGAGCGGCTATTCTGACACCCATCTCAAATTTTAAAGTGAGCTTGGCGCCCCCCCAACGTTTGTGAAATTGAAATTGCATAAACCCGAGCACATCCCCTCCCGTTCAATGTTTTGAAACGTGAGATAGGGTTTTTGAACGGGCTATTGTTAGAATTGTGGCGGTGGATGATTGAAGATTAAGATTTTTTAAGGAGTTTGAAGGTTATAAATTGTTGAGTGATGAGGAAGCAGGAAGGTGTGGTTGGTTTGAAAGAAGATGATGGAGCGGTGGTGCCGAGGTGGTGATGATGATGACATTCTACTGGCTGTTGTTGCCAGAACTTTCTCTGCAAAATAGAATATGGGTGACCATAGTTAAGTGGCTTACTAATCTTTGTTGATTTAACTTATTCATCAAAGATTCATTATTCTATGTCTTATCGCGATCTCCTTAGAGAGATTGAAAGAGCAAAACTAAAAACTAAATATATAATTGGTTAATCCTTTTACAATAATTTAATATGAAGAATAGCATTAATTAATTGTTGTTTTTAATGAGAACATTCAAAACAAGTTACATCTGACTTTTCAACATTGTTCATGAAAATTACTGTTTTTATTGACAGAATAAATCTATAAACAGATTCAAATGTCCTTTGACCACATTGCTGAATTTGAGGTTTCTTAAAATTGGTAAAACAGATTAGTTCTAAAGTTCAAATAGAAATATGAAGAGTATACTGTTTTCAATAAGTCCTAATTATTCAGACAAAATGAAAATGAAATTATTTCCATATTAGTATATTTAAGTTATATTATTGCAACTATTTTATAATATATATGTCCACATTTATAAGTTCAATTTTTTCCCTTTAGTCTATAGTATATATACATAAATTCCTAACAATCAGATTTCTTAAATTCCAATCCACACTGATACAAAACGCTTGAAGGTGCTTGATTGCTTCACCTTCTGAGTATCATCTTTCCTCTCTACATTCATGCTTTAGCTTTGGTTTCAAAATGTTTTCTCTAATTCACTTTAAAATAATGAAATATCACAACTCTATTGATGTTAACTTATCAAACTACCTAAATCTCTAAACTTTGTATATATAAAAGAACTTGTTTCAGATTTAATTGTCACATAACACAACATCACATTTATCAGATAGCAAAGTGCTTGAACAAAATAGGTGATAAAATGGGACGCCCATAACTGATACAAGGCTAAGAAAAGGGTTATGGTCCCCAGAAGAAGATGAGAAGTTGTTCAACCACATTACAAGATTCGGCGTTTAAGTTAACAGGAGTTCTGTGTCCTAAACTTTGCAGGTAATTAGTTTTTTAAATCTGCCCTTGTCATTGATAGTACTCAGGCCATATAATCATAGCTGAAGTACCTGTGACTATAGAGCTATAGCAAGCATGACATCAGTACAAAATATAAATTTTCAAATATGCAGGCAATCTTTTGACATATGCTTGTGAGGATTTATAATGTGTAGGATTACAAAGATGTGGAAAGAGTTGCAGGTTGAGATGGATTAATTATTTAAGGCCTGATCTAAAAAGAGGCATGTTTTCTCAAGAAGAGGAGGATCTTATTATTAGTCTACATGAAGTTCTAGGAAACAGGTACTATAATAGTATTTCAATATTTTTAACTTGCTTATGTTTGTTTGCTAAATTCAGTACGTGTAATAAAAAAAATCAAGAACATGGTAAATTTTCATTAATTATATTGTCACATGCATGTTTTTCACTTTTAAAGTTTATTTCATCCCATAATCCTGCATCATCTTAAATCTTAGATTCCGCCATTTTATATAATTTCGAATGTGATTCATTAGGTGGGCGCAAATAGCTGCTCAGTTGCCAGGCAGAACAGACAATGAGATCAAGAATTTCTGGAATTCATGTTTGAAGAAAAAGCTGATAAGGCAAGGCATTGATCCAAACACCCACAAGCTGATAACCGAAGCCGAAATGATGAGGAGTAGAAGTGAGGAAAATTGTGTAGATAAATCAGCATCATCTTTACATATACCACAGCCATCTAGCCTTCCAAATCTTTCAACCACCTCAACCTCATCATCAGGTGAAATGGAGGGCAATTTGATGAATTTTCAAGAAATGCAAATGAATGCTAGACAACCCATATTTGATCCTCTGTTCTTGGTTGATTTACAAGGAACCAATGCTGCCCCTCCCTATTATTCTAGCTTCCTCAATTCTTATACTCAACAAAACTTGAATGATTCTGGAGTGGCAACCTATGAATTCAACAATTCATTGCCACATTTGATGCATTTGGATCATCATGTTATGAACATGGGTGAATCAGATTTTGCAGATAGTTCAAGTTCAAGAATCAGTTCATACATGGTCAATAACAACATGGTTGAAGATTCATCAACTTTTTCTAGATGGGAAAATCTTGAAACTCATAAACTTGAATCATTATATCAGCAATATCAATTCAATGAGATGAAAAATGATCAAGAAGTCAAGGCCAACAATCTATGGCATGATCATCAATTGCAGCTTCAGGGTCAAAATGGAGATGATTATAGTAACTATCATCATCAATTGACTTCATTATCTGAAGACTTGAGTGCTGGAAACTTGGATGTTTTCAACCAATTATAATCATATTTGTGAAAATATGCAAATAGTCAGAGACTTTTAATAGTGAGATGTGACATAAATATTTATGAGACAAGAAGAGCTTCAGGTGAGGATTTTTTTGGTTTGCTTGAGCCTAAATTTTTTGTCATGTGAGGATTTTTATTTTTATGTTTTTGGTTTGTTTGAGCATAAAATTTTGTCAAGATTGTATCCTTGTGATTCTACAAGATTTGAAAGTAAGGTATATATTTATCCTTCTATAAAATTCTATTTTATAAATATTATGATTAGTTATAATATAACTCTAGAATGAATAAATAACAATTATACAAAAGAAACTTGGACATACAAATAAAAGCGTTTATCATATATTGCAAGTGTGTCACTCAATCTCCCCATATGTTTTACTTGTTGTGTAAGATGACTTGTAGACAATTTGTGGTTAGTGACAATCCAATCTTATAGACTTAAAATGGTTGATCGTTTAAACGAATGTTTTTTATATTTAATTTTTCACTTTATTTTTTATATAACTTGAAAGCATTTATTTGAAAATTAGTAAATGTACGTGCATTGCACATAAATTATTTATGCTTCAAACATTTAAATTGAAATGATAAATAAAATAATTAACTATTTATGTTAATTTATAAATTATACTTTTGATTTATATTATAATTTATTTTGTTCATAGTTATATGATCCCTTATAATTTTTTGATAATATAATTTTAATAATAGATTTAAAAGTTTTGTTACCATACTACTCTTCATTTTCAAGATTTAATAAAAAAAAATACACATTATATAATTTTATTTATTGTTAGAAAATATCACTTTTCTCTTTTAATAAAAAAAAAATGCAATCTTGTGTTATTTTTTATTTATGCTAAAACATCACTTCTCACCGATTAGTATAAATTAGTCATAGTTCTACTAATTAATTTTATTTTATGTATGTATTCATTTTAATATTTTTAATTGATGATTGACTCAATAATATTTGCACAAAACTAAATAATATCAAGACTTTTTTTATGAATTTATTTCAATTTTAGCCATGCAAAATAGCCGAACAGGCCACACATTAAATATGCTCGTTCCAAAGTGAAATGCTCCAAGTGAATTATATTGAAAATCAATGAAATAAAATATGACAACCTCTTTTAAAAATTATATCTTGTGCAATAATTTTTTTAATAAAAAGTTAAACCTCAATAATATATATATGATTAATATTACTTGATATGGAAACTTTTAAAATTTTGACATAAATAACAACTTTAATATAAAATTGTCACAAGTCATTCAAATGTAAGATGAGCGCATTTCGATTTATACATCGAATGCTCATCAATAAAAGTGGATTGAGAGTACTCATAACATACATATTCATGCATGTATTTTTAGACCATAATATCGCTAATAATATTTCATATGTGAGCTCAAAACTAATATAAGTATTATTATTTACAAAGATACTCTTATTTAGTTTACTAATTACTAATCAATATTAGCTAGTGAAGATTGATTTTTTTTTTAATTTTCTTTCATATTTTAAATTGAACTCTAATTAATTATTGCATATATAGTTATATATATTATAATAATAAATATTAAATTTTTGAAATAAATTATCCAAATCTATTACTCCTCGCATACTAAATGACACATGCTTGATTTAAGCTGCCTCCAAGCTTCGACAAACTTTATGTCTTCATCGATAAATATAATTTTTATTTGAATAAATTTAATGTCAATATTAGCACATTGAAAATATTATTATTTCATAATTTTTCTCCAAATATTATACAACAAAAAGGCAAAATATTTGAATTTAACATTTAATTTGTAAAAAATCCAAATTTAAACCTCGACAATCTATTGACGATAGAGTATTAGATATGTAACTTGACACTTTTTAACTTTAATTATAAGAATATAATACAAAATATTATATAATAATTTAGATATATATTGTTTAATAATTAAATAATTATCATACAAAAAAATTTAGTATGGATTCATGCCTAAATTCTTTCATTCCATTGATATATTAGATATCTAACGTGACACGTTTTTTGGATTAGAAAAATAAAAAAATTAGTATGAGAAGACTAATTCATTGCATTAATGGAATTTACTTATTGTTATGATAAAATTAAAAAAATCAAAAGGCAGTATTATATTAAATACATTTATATGTTGGTAAAAATATTGAGTATTTTTTATATAATTGGACGAAAATGTTGATAATTAACATACATATGAAACTGGTGAATTTTTTGCACATATTATAAGAGAATAATAGATAACTCCAATTATATTTTAATTGTTATATGTTATGGAAATATTATTATGATGTTCATTAACTAAGCTGCCTTGTTTACTAAGAAAAGGAACGATTTGATGAACAATCAAATAGGTTACTTATTTATCGCTTACTTGGGCTACCTTATTATCAGATTCGAAGCCTATAAATAGGCAGCCTATTGTATTGTATTCTCTACACAATCTAAAAAGCAATAAAATCATTCTCATTATCTCTTATTTCTCCGTCTATTTATTACATTCTTAGTTATATTCATAACATGCTATCACATCGACGTTTCTAATATTCACCGAGTCGCATAAAGAAACAAGGTCAGCGATTGCTTTCAGGGTCGATCGAGTTCATAGGGCATATTCATTCTGTTAAAGATTTAAAGACCCTAAATCCCTTCCGACTTTCACAATCAATAAAAACGACAGAAATTTAAGTGCGAAAATAAACAGACACAAGAATTTTATACAGGTTCCCCCTCAATGTGAAAGGTACGTCCTGTTGCTGCTGCAGAATCCACTAATAAACCAGAAGATCGTTACAAGCCCTACCACTAGCTATAATCTATGTTGAGTATTTTCTTATACACCGAAAATCTCAACCACAAAGCCTATCAAGAACAAAGATAAACTTTCTAAGTTCTTCAAGAACAAAAACTATGTTCTTCAATAATATTAAAGACCTAATATTATTCTAGGATGAATTTTCTGTTCTATGTATTTGTGATAAATAAACCTATGAAATCATCAGATATTTATAGGCTAACAAAACCTAGTAAGACTATGCCTTTTCTTGGGCTCCAAGTCTTCAAACTGCCTAAAAATAAAGGACTCAAAATTAGAAATAACGTCTGTAGCCAAAACCGCCTCAAATTAGGTCTTCAATTCCAAGAATCTCCCACTAAGACAAATTTCTGACTCACCGCCTTTCAAGCACCCATTCTCATGAAGAGTTCTCTCCCGAGTTCAACATCCACGACCCCACCGAAGCCGATCCCAACTTCGCATTCTTCTTTCCAATCCTAGAACTGTTAGGGAATCTAGTATGAATTTAATCGCGATAAACACCAATTCATACATCCCGATTCTAAAATAATGTAAATGACCCAAACATAAATGACAAATGTATGAATACAAGAATTCTTACATTTCAACGGAAGCGATTGAACCCACCTCCCCACGTGAGGCGCCCCGTGGAAAGACCCTCAAGATCCTCTCCACATTTGTTCAACACTGACGGTGACACCCCTGTGATTGCACACACCAAGAGGGAATCGAACCGAGAGCTTGAACTTGCTAGAGTTTTGTGATGAAAGTTGAATTGGAAGATGAAATCTTCCAATTCTTTTGAGAGGCTGCCTTTATGCGAGGCTTTTTTGTCTTATGTCATGAAAACCTAATCCCTTCCTTAAATACCAAGTCCCAAAATTCCACTGCTAAGAAATCGCTTAACTCGTTAACTTAATTGTAATCGCTATGAACTTCTAATTAAAATAATGAGTTACTAGTGAGTTGTTCTATTTTAATTAACTTAACAAGTCAATTAAAATACTACAGTCACTATCGAATGCCTTATCAAGTTATTCATCGATCTCAATTGCTTAATTGATTAAACTTGCAAGTTTAACCACCGATGTTCATCAACATATATATTTGACAATATATAAATATTGAGAAATACATTTCAATATACAAGTCTCGCTTTAACTTCATTCATGAAATATTATTCCTAATATCATTGTACGTGCGTGACCTTCTAGGCTCAGATATCAAGAGTTGTATAATAATAATAATTGACCAATTATTATTATTATAACGATTAATGAGTAAGATCTTAGCAATCGCTAATAACCCCTTAAATTATCATGAGAACCCACACTAGTAATATACCATTACTAAGGCGAACACTAAGTTCCAAAGAATCATTTAACCAACCCAAATGAATCGATACACAATTGTCGAACGGGCACAATAAAAGTGGAATCAATTCCTCACGATTTCCAACACTCCACTTGCCCTTGGATGATTACTTTACAATTCCTTTATCGCGACGATCTCTAGTCATAGGCTAACTATAAGAAGCGTGTCATGAAACACCTAAAACTTTCTTTACTGAGTATGAACTCTAATAAGCATTTATGGCGTCCCCATAAACCAATCAAGACTAACCACAGAGCCCGAGATCTTCCTTGTATATCAACATCTAATTATATTTCATCAAGGTGACCCAACATATGCCGTTAGCGATCCCCGCTTTAAGCAGACGTGCTAGGTCATAGTCAAAGTACGTGAGCTTATATAACACGATAGTTATATATCGTAGTCTAAGAATTGTCAACTGCACCTCCTAAACAAATACCATAGACACGTATACATATTCTACGAATTGCTTTGGCCATACCACTCCCCAAATACCGTGACCGGCAAAATTCACTCAGACATCTAGTCCTCAAGAGCTAACGTGATCAATCTTGATCACTAATCAAACACCACGTTGGGCTTCATATAACGCCGTCGGCCTAATCCATCAAAGATTCCGAATTTAAGGCTCAGCTATCCTATGTTTCTAGGCTCAAGAGGTATAATCAACAATTCATGTCGGGCTCTCTGAAACATAGACCAACCTAGGATTTTAACTTTTCACTCATCGAGGATACAATACATGTATATTATATGTAAATATAAACATATAGACACAGTAAACAAACATACTCAATATACAACAATATTCAGATATTTGTTCACATAACACAACGGATACATACCCCACTCCCCACTTAACCTAACACTACCGCAACATTTGCCTAAGACCTATGTTCGCCGCATGCTCATCACGCTCAATATGCTTTGCCTGATCGGCAGTACATGGGTGAAACCGGATATAAGTTCAAACAAGGCCCGTGTGCAAATTCTAACCTGGATGGATCCTACCGCAAGGGCCGCAACCTTCGCCTAGCTCCCCACACGTAGACCATCTCCCTTCTGAAGCTCATTGACTTGGAGTTCCCGTGATATTGGTGACAACATGAACTACAACCGTGTCTGAAGACTCCACGAAGAGAATTAGAAGTCATTGCATAACCAATAACATACATACTCTTCAGCCGAAAGGTCGTGAGACCATTCTTCCATCATCTCAGAATCTCCCCGCAGTCGGTACTTCAAAGGACTCCAGTTCCCTAATAATGACATTTGTATCCTTTAGTACCTCACAACTTTGTATCTCCTCGAACCCTTGGCTTTGCTGGTAAACTTCTTCTTCTTCTTGAATTTCTTCTTGTTTTGGACCACCAAAATAGAAGGAGTAGAAGTTTTAGTCTTACCTAGATTCGTCTCAGCATTCGTGATCATCTTATGCGCTCATTTGTAGATAACTCAAACTTGCATTGCCCACAACCGAGAATTTGTTCCGGGAAGAGACTTCGTGATTTGTGACCACAGCTTCGAGAGACACCGTGCCTAAGGCTGAAATGACGACTGCTTAATCATTTTAATGAGCATGCAGGCTCGGCCTCGTCTGCCTCTACTACTGCCCAAGAGAGCACAAACCGTGTCATATCTCTCGCCGCTTCCTTTCGGAATAATTCCTCAAGTTGCCTAAGATATGTCATATTTCACCTTTTCTATATTGAATTTGGAACGAAGGTTCCATATTGGCCAAAGATGCAGACATCGACATCCAACAAAGACGACTTGTGCTGGTGGATCCCTTTTCCGGCTGAGGCACTAATATTAGGTTTCTCGGAGGAACCTTAGTGTTCAAGACGCATCAGCTCTTCACAGAATAACTCTCAAAACCTTCGAGACCACTCGCCGAAGTTGAAGTTATTCAAAGCTTCGAAGATTTATGCCGAGCGAAGCGAGTTTTTACGAGTAAAGTAGTAGGATGTAGCCATTAAAATTCTACAAGAATAAGTAAATAAAGACAATGTAATCAAGAAACCATCATGCTAAACATTTAAATAAATTAAAAGTAAATACTAATACTTCCAAATCTCACGAAATATATTAGTATCAAGACTTATTACACTTAGATCCAAACTAACACCGCAAATATTTTGAACTAGCTTATAATAGTAGGTTATCAACCAATTATGTAAAACTACATAACTCTTGTGTCGTTAGTTATTACTATTCAAGATGCTACCCGACTTTTTGTATCTCCGACAAACCGGTTAAGCATACCAATTAAACCAAAAAATTACTTGGAATGATCATCTGAAAGCCCACAACGTTAGTGGAAATCACTTCAACATGATCCATTGTCATATCAAGGTGCAAAACTGCACTCCGCCATCACAAATGGCCCGCATAACGCAACCGACCACAACTTTAAAATTGGCTGATATCGCTTGGGAATTTTTCACCTGGTGAGATTTATTATTACTTTGGCCGTTATTTTACCATGCAATTTAGCACATAATCAAGCATATGTACAACATGAAAATAAAACAAGTAATGCACATTCAAGAGGCGATGATATGACTCCTAGTCTCTATTACATTTTCAAAACTTGAAAAACTACAACATTTGGCCCTATTATAATTTCTTGTCTTCTCAAGCTCGAATCTCCACCAAGCTCCGCCTTTGAATTACAATTAAATATTACTCATCCCACTTAGACAAAGATGCAAGTAAGTAAACAAGAAAATAAATAAAATAAAATAATATGACTCAACAGGTCATTTACAACAATACGGTACGCAGACCGGAAAAATGCGGGTCATATCAATACACCTCCATTCCATTCCATAACAATATATGTGGGCAAAATATTAAATCAAATAGATGCACTTAATGTCACATATATTAAATGAAATGAAAATAATTGTGGTCATAATTGACTAATTAATTACCCATTATATTTATAATTAATTATCACTCACGTAAATTTTAAATTCAAAAATATATTCACATTACGATTAATGATAATTATTACAATAATTACCAACCTCTTAAATCATGGAATAATTACTTACAAGTAATTAACTCCAAAATTCAAAATTTAAAAGTTATCATGAAAATATTTTCAAAAATTATCAATTAATGAAAATAATTTTGAAAGGGAAATATAAATCAAATTTAATGTCATTCAAGATATATATTCAATCATCTTAAAATATAAACCAATAAATTTTAAAACAAAAAATAATTACATAAAATACATTTAGGGTTTTCTAAAACGGACGACGAACTTCAATGACCAAAACCGTCGGCCTCCGCCACCCACGATGACACGCAAGTTCAAGGCCCGATTTTGGTATTCATTTCAGCTTTCGCTGACACTGCAACTTTTGTAAAAACAATTTGGAGGCTCTGAAAATTCAAACAATTCTGGGATTTTTCTGAACATCAACAATATCATTATTGAACACGCCCAAGGTAGCTTATCAAAAACACTTCTAGTTTTTTCGATTAAACCCAAAACAATTCAGAAATTCAACGAAATTGTTTGGAGTACTTCCTAAAAATTCGTACTTGAAAAAACTGGCATGAACCTCTGGGCAATAAGAAGACGCTTAATTTCGTAATTTTCCAAATTTCTAAACCTCACCGTAAAATCAAAAATGATTCTACCTCAAATTAAATGCAAATTAATCATTCTTTAATCCCTTTCATTTCATGAAACAATTAAATAAACTTCAAATCATCGGAAATCAATACATAAAGTGATGATTCCGGCTATGTGAAAACATATATTAAATGGGTTGATTTTTTCATATTATATATTCATCAATTGAATATATAAAATCATGAAATAATCAAAATTAACTAACAACTATGTCAACATATCAATCAAACTCAGATAAAATACATTAAACTTGAGTAGGCTCTAAGGCCACTCTGTTAGAATCTAGTATGAATTTAATCGTGATAAACACCAATTCATACATCCCGGATTCTCAAAATAATGTAAATTAATCTAAACATAAAATGACAAATGTATGAATACAAGAATTCTTACATTTCAACGGAAGCGGATTGAACCCAATTTCACGTAGCCGCCAGGAAAGCCCTCAAGATCCTCTCAATATTTGTTCAACACCGACGGTGATGTCCTCTAGATTGCACACACCAAGAGAGGGAATCGAACCAGAGCTCGAACTTGCTGTGAGTTTAAGGATGAATGCGGAATCGAAGACGAAATCTTCCAATTCTCTAGAGTATGAGGGCGGCTATTCTTTTGAGGGCGGAGGGTTTTTTATGATTCTTATGTCATGAAAACCTAATCCCCTCTTTAAATATCAAGTCCCAAAATTCCACTCGTTAAGCAACTCGTTAAGAAATCAGTTTAACTCGTTAACTTAATTAGACCGCTATGAACTTCTAATTAAATAATGAGTTACTAGTGAGTTGTTCTATTTTAATTAACTTAACAAGTCAATTAAAATACTAACGAGTCACTATCGACAGCTTATCAAGTTATTCATCGATCTCAATCAAGTAATCGATTAAACTTGCAAGTTTAACCACCGATGTTCATCAACATATATATGTTTGACAAATATATAAATATTGAAATACATTTCAATATACAAGTCTCGCTTTTAATTTCATTCATGAAATATTATTCGAATATCATTGTACGTGGTGTGACCTTCTAGGCTCAGATAATAGTAGCTGTATAATAATAATCACCAATTATTATTATTATAACTGATTAACAGCAAGACTAAAGAATCGCGATAACCCCTTAAATTATCATGAGAACCCACACTAGTAATATACCATTACTAAGATGAACACTAAGTTCCAGTAATCACATTTAACCAACCCGGTAAATGAATTGATACACAAATGTCGCAACGGACATTCCAAAAGGGAATCAATTCTCATTGATTTCCAACATGAACATCCCCGAACGACACCAACTCGACTACCAAAGAATCTAGAATAGCCATTACTCTCTACCCCGTTGGACTTTTCCCTCATTCGCATAATCACCACGCCTTTGCTCTTCGATCTTCATGATCTTCAATCCAAAATCTTGGAAAACCTCCAAGTTTGATCGTCATCACGAATTTCTCTCTCTACCTTCCCATTCCACGCCGACGACTTCCTTGATCTAATTCATCAATCTCGATGTTTGGATCGAACACCTTTCAACAAGCTAGCAACAATTAGAGGCTGGGAATACTTCTCACCGCTGACTTTGAACACGCCACTAACTCAGATGATTCATGCAACACGTAACCCGGTCAGATCTTCCCTGTGAGTTCCCTTTAGCCTCGAACTTATCACCAAAACGAAGCATTACATTCTGCCGGGCTTGGGGTATCTTTTCGACCTTCAATGTATCTTCATTTGCACAGCCTGTAATCTCCCCAGAACCTCTCAAAGACATACGTAATGTGAATTTCACCAACGACAATCCTTTCTATCTTTGAGAAACTCCCAGCGTAATCTCACCTCGCTTTCTCCGCACCTGCATCCTCTCTTCAACCTCCTCTCCGAGAACCTCGGCCAAGCATGTGAGTACCCCGACTGCCTCTTTTGCTATTACCATTGCTCCCCTAACAACCTTCAGCTACTCATTCCTCGAAAGAGTTCGATAACCATCACCATCCAAATTCGACTCAATCGAAATTAAACTATTCCCTAATTTCTCGAACATACTTCACATTTGTCGGCCTTAAAGAACCATTCGACAACTTCTGCATTCACATCTCCCATACCTATTACATCCAACCTGCTCACCATCAAAGAAGATGAATAGCCCCATAATTCCCAAAAACATAATTTACCATTACATCTTCGCTGGCGCTAAGTATTTAAAAGAAGCTCCGTAATCTACTATCCAGAATCAACGGAAGTATCTGCATAAAACCAAAGCCTCGTGAATAATCGCCAACACAACAATACGAGCATCACCGTTAACTTTGGCAAAGGCTCTTCATGTGACCCGTTTTCTTGCCACAACCCCCAGCATTACGCATCGACTATTTCTACCTCTACTCGCGGTCTCCCACTATTTCCAAAACCTCTGCCTCCCCGCTCTTCCTCTTCCTACAAGCACGGTACCCCTTAGCACATTCACTTACATGGTTTTACGCACTGACATTTAAACCACCTTATGTTCCAAACCTTATTAGTACCTGGCTGCACTACTAACCGCCGCCTCATCGCTCCCAACTTTCAGGTAACGGCCAACAAACTGTGCCTCAGATCTCATCATCAACATTTAACATCTACTGCCGAGAAGCTTAGATTACACTATTGAAATCATTAAGGTATCTCGCCATGGGTGTACTTTTCTCGACATCTTAAGGTGAAATGCTTTTTCATGAGAAGTAATCTTATTATTTGTAGAAGCTTTCATACAGACGCATAAAGCCTTCATCGCCCCTTTCAGGGCGTCTCCTTAGTAATGTTAGCAACTACGCTCCTGACAAACAAGGTCTGATCACACCCAAGACTTGCATGTCCACCCCATCCATTCATCCTCATCCATCTTCTTAAAGCTTCCTAAAGGGTTTGTTCAACTTCTTTCCGTATTGCATAATCCTCCATACACATCTTTCCACGTGGAAAATCGATTCCATCGAATTTTCTACAAAGATGTGTCATACCCCTGCTTCAGTACTATTTACTAAACTCACTACCAAGCTACTACCAAGCTCTGATACTCTCAATTGTTAGGATTTAAGCACTTCATAAATCCCTTCCTGAGTTTCAAGAAATCAATAAAAACAATAGAAATTTAAGCGCGGAACAAATGTACACAAGAATTTTATACGTGCTCTCAACGCGAAAACAGACGTCCCCGTTGTTGCTGTCGCAGGATCCACTAATAAACTTAGAAGACTAAGCAAGCCCTACCACTAGCTATAATCTATGTTGAGTATTTTCTTATACACCGAAAATCTCAACCACAAAGCCTATCAAGAACAAAGATAAACTCTCTAAGTTCTTCAAGAACAAAAACTATGTTCTTCAATAATATTAAAGACTTAATATTATTCTAGGATGAATTTTCTCTATTCTATGTATTTGTGTAATAAATAAAACTCATGAAATCATCCTATATTTATAGGCTAACAAAACCTAGTAAGACTATGTCTTTTCTTGGGCTCCAAGTCTTCAACCGCCTAAAAATAAAACCTACCAAGCAAGAGATATATCCTAGTTAGACTCAAATTAGGAAATAATTATAGCCAAACCGTATCAAATTAGTCTTCAATTCCAACACTACCTTCTCACGTACAAACGGTATTTCTGTTCTAGACTATTTATTATTAACTACATGATAACTTTAACATAATTGGTCAATAGTCGAATGAATTTTGAAGATAACAACAATATAATGACTTTATGAGAAATATATGATAAATGATAAAAGTTTATAAGTTTTTCAACGTATAATGATTGCTCGATAATCGATTCCGCCAATTGATCAAGAGGTACTCACCGTAGAGCTTAAACATTTATAATATATACATATCACATGACATGCAGACGTCAATGTTATAACTAATTTATTGACTATACAAAACCAACTAGTCGCTCGAAATTATAAGTTGTATCATTGCTTTGGCTATAATAACGATGAGCTTAGTTAAAAGACTAATCCAAAAAGATTTGAATCTTTTTGACGGGTTCAAGAATCAATTTTATGAAAGAAATCCATGAGAAGAATTACTAAAATTGGTTATCAAGCATATATTAAGGGTTTTTGAATATTCCCCAAAAAATTTATGTGAATGCCCCCACAGCTGAATATGATTGACTTATATGACTCAAGACTATATATAATTTGAAGTATACAGATTTTGTTACATGAATTGGATTTCATGATTACTTATGATTTGTTCAAGGTCTGTATACCTTAAGCAAAATGAAATTGCTTCGAGTATGTCATTTGGTGTAGTTGTAAAATTAAGCTCCGTATATTAGTAATGCGAGTCCCTAAAGGAACAAATTTATGAAAGATGTATCAGAGGCCTCTAGTGAATTTATGAATTGAATCATCAGACATCATATTACTGGAAAGCATGGATAATTTGCTTATTAATAAATATTTTGTTATAGGTCAGAGTAAAGTCGCTTAGTCTTGGAAGCCGGGTGGTATTTTCATACCCATTTATTTCATAGTAACAATAAAGAGAATCACATCCCACAAGAGCACTATTGGCCACAAATCATTATCGATCTATATCCTTAAGAGAGTACATATCAAGCTCCTAAGAAACACATATTTTAAAAGATTCAAAAAGGAAAGATTATATATGTCATTCTAGTCTGGACATGCAGATTATACAGTTTAGACTTTGAGCCTGCTAAGGAAAGATTTGGTACTTAAGCAGTCCTTGTGGCACACCTATCTTTCCTGGGAACTTACCTGGTGTATGATTTTCAATATCCAATAGGATTGCCACCAACAACATGGATAAAGGAGAAATATGTCTTGAAGAGCAAACATATTGTTAAATCCATATTTCATACATATGAAAAAACTAGCAATATATCATCAAGTGATCAGAATTTGTCTAAAGCATATTTTTCAATAATGTAACAAAAGTTACTGAGGAATCTTTGCAAGAAAGTTAATATTTGTCAAAAAGTGAAGAAAGTCAATTAATGGTATATTTGTCAAAAGTGAAGTAAAGTTTCAATCACGGTTCCGTATTTAGCTAAAATATCATACTCAAGTAACACATATATGTATTATTAAAATTAGTTTCTATCAAACAAAAAGTTTGATTATTTATATGACCGTTGTAATTCATCCTTGATGAGTTATGATGCGAAATAATATTGAATTTGATTAGAGACTCATTAAAGAGCACAAATTATTGATGAAGACTTTTGGCTGTGGAGATACGTTGTAAACTCTCGCAGACAAGCTTGGGGTATTGCCAATTACACGCACAATCGCCAATCGATCATTGAGAAATATTATTGCTACATGTAGTGTCACTTGTCTGCATCAAGCCAAATTATCATAGAACTCCCAATATAATTGCCTGCTAGGAAATCAAATATTTATCCTCCAATTATACGTATCGTATATACTAAGAGTACGCACAAATGTTAATTTTGAATACTTATTATACCTAAAAGGTATATACATCTATAACTATTATACCCGGAAGTAATTAAAGTAATGAAAATATCTATAGAATCAAGTAAGCTCATTATGATGTATCAATATTTTCAACATTGAGGAGAAAGAACATAAATCTAAAAATAAATATCTTTGAAATGAAATATCCCTACGCTATATGATCCTCAAGATAAATAAATATGAACCGAAGTTCAGAGAAGTTCAAGAGAGATAATATGAACAGCTCAAGCGATACATGAACTGTAAGTTCACTACCAAATAAATATCCGACCTCAATATAGTATTGAAATTATATACCAGCTTGTAAATGACTCAAAATAGAGCGGCGTTCCTCAAGAACTATCAGAGGTTAAATAGTTCCACCATCCAAATTCTAAAAAGAAGAACATTTAAGACATCATAAGACATTACCTAAAAGAAATAGATGAATAATATATCTCATGAATATTTTAAAACATATAATAAATATCCCTGAAGAAATCTACATACTCAAATTCATGAATGCAATAAGATTTACAATTATCAAGCGAATATGGTGGAACCATAATGGAAAAGATCATTTATTAATGAATATCGGGAATATACCTAAGAGTTCTATATGACGTAAAGCAATACGAGGAGTAGAAATATGTTTATGAATGGTCAAAGAGAAAAGACGAATCAAGAGTAAGGAAACTCACCTACGATGTAAGTAGAAATTTAGATTTGAAATCTAAACAAGACGATACTAACAAGTAAGACGTATCGATATCTCAGAATAAATGACATATGATTTGGCTCATACCCAAAAAGCACTAAATGAGTTATATGTGATACACTTTGATAGAGGGTATAAAAATAATATATGTTTGGTAGCAACAACATATAACCTCTTGATATGCGTACTGATTTATTTATATAAATATGCTAAGTAAATGACTATACATGACATGTATAAAGCATTGCACGCCAAGACATATAAGATTAAGACGCTAAGCACATATAAGGATTTATGATGCCGAGGCACAAATTTATTCCCGAGAACTTAACCCAATTGAGTTAGTACGAGAAGTATTTGAATATATTTAAAGCCAATCGTGCATGTATGTTCAACTACATTATTAGGATATTCATTCAGATTTTATATATCATACCATACAAGTTTATCGATTGTAGTGTCATATGTTTAAGTTTGACTCGTATTATGTCTTATGTGATTATATGATTTATTTATTTTCTTATTATGTGACATGAAATATATGAATTATCAATTATATGTTGGTTTTGATATTACATATTTTTTTGATATTACATATTAATGATTGAGTTATTTATCATGTCGATGACCAATAGTCGCGATACTACCAAGATCCAATTATAACTTATAACTTATAGACTCTAGAAGAGTTCCAATGACTAAATTATCAAGAATATGTTAAGGCAAGAAAACTCCCAAGAAAGTTCTCAATCAAGGTATTAACAAGTCTGGCTAAACGGATTTGGAAAGAAATAATTTGACGGTACGAATTCTTACAAGTCACTTGAACTTTGAAATATATATGAAACATGATAAATGTTTCATCCCAAAGCAAATGAGATTCATGGGAGACAACTAGTATCCGCTTGAAAGATATTTAACTTAACTCAAGTACCAATTCTAATGTATCATATAACCGATACATGATTACATAATCAGTAATATTGACAAACGCTTTGTAGCGTTATTTGGATTTTTACTTGAATATCTAAATTGGATGATCTCATCGTGAGATAAGGAAATAGAATGACATCTCAATGTGGGAGATATCATTACAGAGATTGCAATTTTTTCCCCTTCACTAAGTTTTTTCCCACCGGGTTTTCTGGGTAAGCTTTTTAATGACAATTACTGAAGTATATTCCAGAAATATAGTCTTTGTTTTACTAGGTTTTTATCTCACAAGAGCTTCCTAGTGACCATTTAACAAGACGGTTATATCGAATGCATCTTATACGGCATTGTATTTACATGTAAAGATCGGAGAAAAGTTTATGAAAATGATAATTTATGTTTATGAAGATCTTCTCAAGAGTTGTAAACTTCTTTGAAAGATGGAATTGAGACTTAAATACCTTTTATTAGTCACATTGAACATCCAAAAGGTTATATTAATACCATATTGCGAACATTAAATGCACATTACTGGTAAAATATAAAGATCTATATGGTCTTCAAGAATCATATATAAGTGCCTTTTTCAAACCCATTTAATTTAGGCAATTGTTTATAATGCATTTATACTTATATGATTTTATCGAGGATCACATAGATGATTCTATTACTAAGACATATTTCAGGCGATATATGTAAATGTTTATATCGCAACATCATTCGTATACGCATACCCTTAAAATTCACGAAGAAAGTTCTGTTGATTGAGAATTATGATCCAAACAGATCCATATTACTTATGGTTTATTAAGGGTCTGCATTTATCTTATAGAAACTGAGTTCAATCATTTCATTTATGACACCAGATATTTCACCGAATCACTCCTTAATATTCAAAAAGTTATCCAGATTATTCCAGAGAGTTAGTAATGCCAGACTTCTTTTTCCTAATTTAGGTTTTATCCTTAAATTGGATTTTCCTTATAAGGCTTTAACGGCGAACATTATAAGATACGCCGGTAATAATGCACTCTTTTCCTTCAATCGGATTTTTATCCCCTGCACGGGGTTTTTCTAGTAATTTTAACGATGCATATTTTAGTTAATTGTATGATCCATATGAAATATATCGTTGGACAGCTCATTAACTAAGTCACTTTGCTTAACAAGAAAGTGGAACGACTTTGGCGAACAATCAACAGTTACTTATTTATCAAGCTTACTTAGTTACCTTATTATCGATTCTATAAAAATTATCAGACAGATCTCGTACAATTCCAAGAATAAAATTATTTCATTATCTCTATTGCCTATTTATATTAGTCTGCTATATTCATATAACATTATAGAATTCTTTTGCACAAAAATTCTGCGACTCTAATAATTATCAATTGTTAAGGTGAGCCTTTAAAATTTGTAAAACATATTTTTCCCACCACAGATGTAAGACTATAATAAGTGGTAATATATAATTATGAATATAAAAAGAATCACAACTCACACTTTTATGTTATACAAGACTGATGTTTTTATTTGGACAATACTTTTTCAACCTCTTAATAAAATCATTTTGATCTAAAATTGATTAAAAAAAAAGGAAAGGAGTGAATGAGTAAAACAAAAGATATATATCAAGGATATCTCTATTTTTGTATTTTCTCTGGCTCTCTCCGTTAATAATTCTATAGGGTCTTGAGTCTTGACCCCTGAAAGATATTGTGGGTCATTTGTATAATTTATGTTGATTATTGACTAATTGACTTTTATGTCACTTTTGGACATATCACATATATGGTCCCAAAATGGCAGAATCAGTGTCAGATCTTCATATGTATTCCCGAATTGTCTACGTATTTTGTTTCGTTCTCACATAGTTACTCCGGTACATATCATGCATGGCACTAGCCTGGAGCTGTTATGCACACCCACAGTAAAGTAAATTGAGTGCGAATATACTGTCAATATCATCCAATAATATAAAAAACTAAAGATCGATGCAATGGCACCATGTATCGGGAGATGTAGTGTTTGGTGTCCCTAAGACTATCCCTAATAAATGCCACAAATTCGACACTTCTCCTCAATACATCAACTTAGCACCCTCAAATAACACCCACTTTTTATCAATGAAATTCCACAATGCGTCATTCAGTGATGGCCACCATTTCTTCCATATCATTTTATCTTCATTTCACCAAATATTTTTTGAATTTCAAAAATTCATAATATTTTAATACAATTAATAAAATTGTAAAGAACAAATTAAATTTTTTGGTATCCAAATCATACAAACTCTGGGCCTCTATTTATGATCTCAAAAATAAAAAAATAATGGTATATATATTTTTTTATTTCGCTAATTATCAGACAAAAACGATTTTAAAATAAGTTATGAAAAATAAAGTTGAATCAACTGCTGTACCGCCAAGTTACAGCCATTGTGTTGTGCCACTTTTGTTTTTTGTTTTATTATATTCCCACCGACCCTTACATTTTGGTGTGCCAACAAAAAAAATTGATCCTGGATCAATTTTTAACTCTACTACACAAATTCCGATACCCAATTAATCTACGTCATACAACGATCCTCAATCGACACACCTCATTTCGATCCTCCTGGCTGCGATAGTCTAAGAGTCCATCCATTTGTATTAAAACTCCTACATTGCAGTGTTAACGCTTAGATATGAGTTATTGCTCGATTAGACATTTTTCACTGTAATTATATTTATACGTAGTTAGCTTGAACGGATATTACTACAAAAAATAAATGCCTTAGAAGGCGCTAATTAGACCGGCCACATAAAAAAGCACCGTCTAACTGTCATTTATATATCGTCACAAGCTTATCTAAGCTCCGAGTTCCGTGTTGGAAACTCTAAATCACGGTTAAGTAAATTACCTGAATTAATGTAAACTCCCATCATTTGTATCAACCAAACCCCATTTCACCACCCAGGAATCTATCCTTACCCTGGGCCAACTCAAATTAGTAGGAACTTACACTAATGTATTATATTATCTACTGAAACTATTTTATATTAGCCTCGGTTGAACTCCGATTGTTAAACCTTGTGTGCCCTAGAGAGGGCTTAGCCATACTAACAAATTTACTTTAGCTTCATGATTTCTTTTTTATTAAGTGAACAAAAGTCACCAAGCCAAGCAATGTGAGAACCCACTTAATCACAGCAACACAAATTTTGTACTCACATTAATATATACAACAATTTTCTTTTGATAAACTTAGTAATTGAAATTAAAATTGAACCAATTTATAATTAATAATATTAATACAATATGATATAATACTTTTCACCTTAATAACTAATATGGTACTTATATTTAACACACGAACATTAATAATGTTAAAGGGCCAGTTTCTACAAGAGCGAGCCATGGTCATGGTGTCATGCCCGATTTTTCCTACTAACACTTTCTTGGTTGAGTGGTTTACAGCGAATTTACCCACTGGACGCACAGGCGCTATATTACGCCGCCTCCTGCGCTTACTCAATGCGCATTTAAAGTTAATACACACCTCGATTAAAAAGAAGAAGTTATACGTCAACACACATGTGGAACAGTAGCCTATAACAATGTACTATACTGAGTATTAATATGACTTAGACGACTCAGCAAATAGTAGTAGTCTATAACAACAGATTAAGGACCATAAAAGCAAAGATAAAAGACAACCACATTCATGAATCATGATGTTGAATCAACAAAAGCAACGTCCTCGGTTTCATCAATTTTCTCCGAGACCCATATACTATTATTTTTGTGAGTGTAATTGTGTCTAAGAGAACAATTCAAGTTTCGTGACTTTATCAAATTTCTCCCCAAATCCAAACAATAACATTATTTTGTAAGTTTTCCATAATGTTATATACTATCTCTTTCTTACTTTAATCTGTAACATTATTAATCTATCAAATTTCCAACCCCCTCCCCTCCTCTTAATTAAATATTGCTCATGTAATTATATATTTATATGAAAAATAATCGATAACCCGAACCGCATCGAATCACACCGATTAACCGAATTTGCATTGCACCGAAAACCGAAACCGACTCGCACTAAAACCAAAAAGAAATCGAAAACAAGGCGGCGATGGTAAAACCGAATCAAACTGCATCGATTAACATCGCGATAATTAAGACATAGCTATTACTCAATGCATTAATAAGCAAATAGAGAAGTTGGGTCATTAGTGTGATGTTGAACCAATGTAATTGGTCCATCTTCAATCTTCAAGCAAAGTTGTGAACAGACTTACAATATTTATACAGAGCCTTCAACCACATTGTCCCGTATTGGCTATTCTGCTCTATCTATCAGTTCATTCAATTTGGGACCAGTGTACTCAATTTGTACATATTTATCTCAATGAAATTGATAGGGAAGATTATTCAATGTCATCAGCCGAACACACATCACATTTAAGTACTATTGATTTCAAAATACCATAGAACTCGCTGTCAAGTGGAATAAAATCCACAGAATTGCATGGCATTGTCATTCAGCAGTTTCTCGGTAGTTTCTATGTTTTGGTTTTTTCTGTGATAGCACCTCAATCTCTTTCCGACATCATTGACTTGTCGTTAATCGAGAATTCTCTATCTCCTTTCCGTAACTCGTGATTTACAAAATTGTACACGAAAAAGAGGGGTCCATCTTTACTTGTAAATTATAACTATCCATTATTATTCACAATACATGTTGTATAACTTTATAAATCATGAGACATATAAAGAGGCACGAATATGTCACAGATCATTTCAGTTGATTGACTGTTTCATTTTTGTGTCTTCATTTCTGAATTGGAACATCACTAGAGAGGAAGTGGCATGCATCCAGATTTTCTTGCTGCTTAAAATGAACCACCAATGGAAATGCTGCATGTTCTTATTAATTGTCAGCTGAAAATATCAAATAATAATGCTGAAGGCAGTAGGCCAAGAGCCTATTTCATGATAAATAAATAGTTGAGAAATATATTTATGAACAGAATTAAATTAGTTCAACTATACATAGCCTAAAAGGTCTATAAAACAGGAAAAACATACATGTACATTGTCTGGCAGGGATCACTAATAATTCTCACAGCTGTGTGAGGGCCTCAAACTTTCTAAAACCAGTGAGTGATCTATCTGTAGGGATGATACACTCAACACATAACTATAACAGAGAATTTTCAGCTAAAAATTTAGTAAACAAAACATCCACCCATTAAAACTTGTACAAATATAATTTCCTTAAAACAAATTTCCTCTCTACTCGAAGGTGGTAACGTTATTTGAAAGAATTTGTTTTCCAGGATACAATGGTGTAAAACCAACACTGCCTTAGAAGCACTCTAAACAGCGTATAGCGAACTAACAAGAGCAAGAACTATCGCCAGTCATTTTTGTTTGTTAAAGATTTTCATTTTGCGGTCTTTCAAATGAGGAAGATGGTTATTTCAGATTTTGGCATTAGAGAGGGTCGTCTCCATTACTCCTATTATTAAATATGCAGTAGTTAATAATAGTAACAGCCACCTAAATGCATCTATGAGCTCTTTCAGCTCCAAAACGGAAGAAGTTCAAGAGTTGTCAAACCATTGGGGTGCAAAATTGAATTTCCAAAGTCAGTATGCTAAATATTAAGAGTCCAATGCAGGCTCATAATACTAAAATCAATTGGTTATACATGGATGAATCCAGAATCTTATAAACCACCTCATATGCTTTGACATATTTATCGTGGGACGGCTCATCCTTCAATAACCTCCCGCACGTGAAACAGCGGTGATCAAGTGGTCGAAATTGAAAATACAAGATACCACAAGAAATTCACGAGGCTCATACTAAACCACCTATTATGTATTGACGAAGCCCGTAATCTTATGTACCTCATGCTTTATATATTCACGCGACGGCCCTCCTTCTAATAAAAAAAAATACTATTTCGATTTCAAAGAAGACCCTCCAAGACCCTTTAGGCCCCGCTTCCTCCGGGATTAATATATTATATTATCACTGAACAAGCATTTCCCGCACCTTAGAGGCTTACATAACTACGAGTATTTGAATACTCGTCTATAATACGACCAACTATATAAAGAGGTCAATGTTTTCACACTCTTCGTATGTGGTACAACAGTACACTAATTTTGCATTCATCCAATGTTAATAAAGTAGGTAACAATATTCAACAATCGCCTACGAATCAAAATTAAAAGTGTTTTTAACTCGACTAAAGTGACAGCTTACAACAAATAATACCGCATAGGAAAGCGAGGCTGCAGATCCTTGAACCTTTCCCTGTGTTTTCGTACCACATGTGAACCAAAGCTCGGTATATCAAATGATCCTCGGGACCATTCGCTTTATCAGACAACGGCATAATACACACGTGTATTAACCAATACTCTTCTGCTTCCTGGCGAAGGTGTCCATTTAGCCACGGAACACCGCCTGCTCGTGAGTTACTTTCGCATCAACGCGCCTTACATTTTCACCTCTAGAGCGGCCCCACTCTAGCTCACATACGCTGATTTCTCCAAACTATGGAGCATCATGATACTCTTCATACGATCCATCGATCTTACCAGAGTCACAAGAGCTAAGCTCAACTTGTCCCTACGGCATCGATACCATCCTAGGAACGGGGCAGGCTGAATCCCCATGCTGATTTAAATTTAGGGAAATTGGTATGGATGACTGGCATAACTTTACCTCCATGTCACTAGTCGACACCATCTTTGGAACGCATAACTTGGATCACCCATTTTCCAAAAATGTGTCCTATTGTCCTACCGCTGCCCCTAAATATTTAAATTTGGCTACTTGACCCCTGTGTGACTTACTTGTAAGGGCATTTAGTAATTTCACTTGTGTATTTTTTGCAAAAAAAAAAATAATTGAAAACACTCTAAATTATCATCCCAAATCAATTTCTAATTTCTACTCAAATCTAGTTTTTTATTTCAATTTCCACTAATTTAGTAATCTTACATTCCGAGAGAAATAATGCCTTGGGGATTATTTAATCAAAGACTCCGCTTATGCCAAATGTGATTTAGTTCTAGTTTATGCGTGTAATGGTCTTTATAAAATTGAAGTTTTTTAGGGTTTTTTGATTGGGTTTTTAATTAAGCTTCATTTGTGGTTTCATTTGGAGTTTTGGCTCATGCTTCGATTGGGCTTTTGATTTGCCGATCTAGGATTTTGATTGTGGGGTTTTCATTTAGGGTTTTGATCAGTTTTTAATTACGGTTTCCTTTCAATTGGGGGAAATGTGTTATATCAAGTATGTATATTAATTAAAGTGGCGATATTAATTGTGTTTTTTGTGTTTGCGCAGCATACTTATTATACCCTAACCATAGTACTTTCAAGTTTAGCCAATGCTAGACTACGCCGGGTGGCAAATTGTTAATTCTATTGGATGGATGCTTAAGATGACATACGGGGCGATATGTATTTAGCATGCTTCTACGTGAAATGATTAAATTGGTAGTAAAGTTGCTGCATGCATACACGTTGACGGTCAGTTTGGATTTTGAAACTCTATGTAAAGGATATCGATACGGGTCAATTCAAAAAGTTAGCAATGAAAGAAAACTTCATACATTTGTACATCGATCAAGCCTCCTAGTGAAGAGTTTATTAAGTTGTACCATAGCTCTAATCCATTAAGAATCTTAAGGCCGACATTAGAATATTATAGCTTTGTAGCTACTGAACCTGCCCTCCAAAAGATGCCTGTTAGGAGAGGGAGAACTAATGATACCTTATTGCTCAGTAATGTTGAATACAACCTTCAGAGCTGGAATAGAAATGAGGCGGTGGTAGTAATGCGAGCGATGCTCGACACAAGATACGAGCTCAAGACGCGAAGATGTAGGTCGCCGATGTTGCTTTTTAGAGATGTAGATAGATTTGATGATAAGCTAGACAAAGAGATTTAGAGTCAATGTTTAAGCAAAACAAAGAATGTGTTGTCAAGAAATAGTAGAAATAGCTAGGCAGAATGAGAAGGTGGTTGAAATGTCTGGCCTTGGAGAATCATCTTCCAAGCCAAAGCAAAAAGGCACCTATGCAAGACATGGTATTGAGTTCAAAATAAGAAAGGCTTCAAAGAATGAGAGTTCTAGTTTACGATGAACAATGTAGTTTAACAGAGCGAGAGTAGTGAAGCGCATAAGGAGTATCAGTTTAGCAGTTGGATTTAGGAACAAGTTTATGGAAGAGGAAAAGATTAGATATGTTCACTTTAATGAGAAGCGAGATGAAGATCCTAAGTTTTTTCCACGACTACCTTTTTCTAGTAAAAACAAGCCGAGAGGCATCGACATGGTACTCCATACCGCATCGAAACCTATATGACAAGAAATAATGATAACAAAAGGATATATGTTAAGTGTGAATTTCCATGTAACTTCCATTTGGTTAGGGTAGGATGTAATGCTAGGACAATAATGTATCGTCAAGCAGAGGGTCCATAAAGCCTCTACAACGGTTGTTTAGGCCGAGGATCGCTTCTTTGTAATAGCACTTTCATGGCCAAGGCTATGGAAGGGAAATTTAGAGTGCTGCCTAACATCACTCTTGCTGCAATTCAGGTATTACTGTCCATTTATATGACTTGTTTGTTTTAATTTGGGACATCAAACATACATATTTATTGACCTATTGCGTTGCAGGTTTTTGTTGATGAAATGTTCAAAATCAAAGTCAAGAGTGCCCGCAAGGAAAACCATGAAAAGCATTGGCCAAGATAAATGGAGACCACCTGGAACAATTCAATTTGGCTGCCACTTATTGTAGGGAAAGTCACGAAGGCTCAACCCGCGCCCATGCTATGTAAACTACAATAACCCGACCACCCCTCGAACCTTGTGTTTAGGAGGCTTTATGTGTGTTTGAAGCCTTTAGTTGAGGGGTTTTATGATGGTTGTAGAATGGTCATAGGGCTTGATGGTTGTCACACCAAAGGATTCTACAAACAAGCAGATTGACCAAGTACGGCCTCGAGTAGCACACGGATTCCTCGCCAATTGTACGGCCACGTGTAGGCGAGAATTACGGCATACTTGAGGCGTTCATAGAAAGGATCGATGCAGATTTGAATATCATGGAAACAAGAAAAATATGTTATCATATCATAAAAACAAAGGTATGAAAATCTGCTATAATAGCTTATGTCCAAAGTTTTTCTTTTAATATTCTCGTGGATGACTTCCTTCTCTGCTTTAACTTTCTAGGTCCGACAAGAATACAAGGATCTACTACCGCGGTCGCTGTAGGAATCAGTGTGCAAAGATATTTATAAGAACTTGAGCAAGGAACACGTAGGCGTGATTACTGGCAGATAGATTATGGGAGATTGCAAGATCCACAAACAAGGCATTTAGGAGGCCATGAAAAGGCGGTAGATTTCGAACCTACTTACAACGGATACCGGAGCATTTGTAATCTCTCAACAGAGGGCTTTTTCCCCTTAAATGTCCATAGTGACATTATGTAACAATGGTTGTGAATCATTTAATTCTTTCATACTAGAAGCTGTGATGTTTCATACTCACTACGCTTAGAACTCATTAGGTCCAAAAAGAATTCAGAGAATTAAGGACAAGTCAATTACATGCCTAGATATCTCAAAGCTCCCCTCAGGTTAAGTTTAAGAGGATCTTAGATTGCAATGTTAATGATTGTGTTGATACACTTATGGAACGGTAGGGAGGCTTTGAAGTTAAGGCACATAGTGAGCAATTCACCGCTGATACCGCTAAGTTAACACGTAGTCACAAGCATGGAACTTAATCGGAATCCCCGCTCCTACGCAACTCTCATCTATCACTCAAGAAGACCGCGCATCGTAAATGAATGTTACATGAAGAGCACCTTCATGAAAACCTATTCTCATGTGCTTAACCCTTTGGAGGGCATGAATCATTGGGATACAACTGTTGGCATGAAGCTTCAACCTCCCCCACTGCTAGTTACTTCAGAGGGCCAAAAAAGAATGTAAAAAGCATAAAACCTAAGCCAGAAAGAGTTAAGAGTGCGAGGTCAAGAAATGGGTTATCATACACTGTAGGTGCAAATGTTGCATAACAAGAGGTTGCCCAACCAAACCAAAGCAGCTGAGCAAAATTTCTCGCAACAAAGGTAATGTGACACATTAGTATTCAGCTTTTCGCATCTTAACCGAGTAATTTCTCCACTCTTTTTACGCACTCAGCAGTTGCGGCAAGAAAAGCGGCGTGAGAAAGTAGAGGGTCGCAAGGAGAGAGCTGAGAAAGCGAGACAGCTGATGTACAGAGAAAGGCACAAAGCAGACAAAGGTAGACATTGGGACAACTGAACAAGAGAGCAGATGAAGGCCCATATCGCATACTATTCAAGAAGAGAAGGTAGGCTGCAAAGCAGGTGGAGATGGAAAGGATCTCTCCTAGACCAGCCTCCTCGAACCAAGTCAACAAGACATGGATAACGACGTGAGATACTAAAGATTGTGCAAGACCCTAATATTAATCCAAATGTATCGTAGTGAGCAGAGGCTAAGCGTTGCTCTGTTACATAAGTCCGAATACCTTAAAAGTGTCACAGGATTACATGAACCATTCCAGCATCTTTTGTTATGTAAACTCATCGAGCACTATAGTTCTATTACATTAAGACAAATTTTTAGAACAAATTAAAGACCATATTCCATCGTTTGCGGAATAATTCCATTCTATAGAATTAAAACAAATTTTTTTAAATTAAAGATGAAAACAACTGCCTTTAGACCATATTCCATCAGCATTAAACAAAGTGGAACCAATCTCTTCAATTCAACATCCAAAATACAACACTTCAAACATTTGTGAGCACAATTTCAATCTCAAAACAATACACAATACTAACAAACACATAACTTTTGTTAATCAAGGACCCAAAGCTACATTATCCATTTCACCATTTGACACACTACAAACAACAAACACTAAAGCAATACAAAAACCCACAAATATGCCTTTGAGGAATTTCTTCAAACAGTTTGTGAGCACAATTTCTTTCTTCAACCTTTCTTTCAAAATCTTATTTTCTTCATCCAATTGTACAATCCTATCTTCAACCTCATCTAACATTCTCTCCAACGCACTTATCTTCTCCAATTGTGTCCCACGTTTTCCTTGAGGAGAGGGAGAATAATCAACCCATTCCATCCATCCATGGCCTCCCTAATCAATCCAAATTAAGAACATCAAACAATTAATAATTAAGAACAACAAACAATTAATACATACCCATTCCATCGACACGCCCAAAGATCCGAATTCGATTATCCTTCTCGGCCCCTCGATACCTTCTTTCCTCGCATCTTTCACCATAATACGGTAGAAGATCAAGTAATCATGAGGCCGTTTGCTTTCACTATTGATGTCCTAAAATGCCAATTTCATTTTCCCAGTCCAATTCAGATAAGAGTCAAATTAGGTTTTGTCAGGTTTATATTTTACTGGGATGATAATTTAAGAGTATTTTTCAATTATTTTTTTTGCAAAAATACACAAGTGAAATTACTAAATTACCCTTACGAAGTAGTCACGTGAGGGTCACGTGACCAATTTAACAGCCACTTCACCTGAAATCGACGGTAGCATTCAACTAGGACATTTCAAAAACGGGCGATCAAGTTGTATCAAGCTTCCAAAGATGGCCATCAACTAGCTTATTAATGCTGAGTAAGCTTAAAGCGATCATCCATACCCATTTGCCCTTTATATTATGATTACAAGTAGGTTGTCCTATCAACCCAGATCTTAGATCTTCAAATACTAGACGGTTTTCCTTCATAACCATACTATTCTATGGGCTTAAGTCTCATTCCTTTTGATATTTCTCAACTAGTTCTCCATTTAACCATTTGGCTAGCGGATCCGCTATGTTATCTTTTGATTTTATGTAATCAATAGTGATAACTCCAGGTGAGATTAATTATCTAATGGTATTATGTCTCCGGCTAAACGGCCGAGATCTCTACTATCAGACATCCGCTCGTGCCCTTCCAATTGATGATCGACCATCACAATGCGCATTGGAGGCACCGGTCTCTTCCACTCGTGTGGATGTGCTCAAAATAGGCATAACTACTTTCTAGCTTCTCCTTCTCTCCACTTTTGTAAAACATTATGAATTGTGATTATAAAAGGACTCAAGAATCTCGTATTCAAAAGGTCGGGTGGAATATCTCATCACTGCCTTAAAAGGCAATCTCGTTTGCTTATCTTTTACACAAATTTCACATTTGTACTTTGAATCAAATTGAAATTTTGGTATGCATTCATTTTTCACAAGTTTTTTCAAAGAATTAAAATTAACATGTCCTAATCTAGTATGCCACAAATTATAAGACTCAATCAAGTAAGCAGAAGTTGTAGCCATTTTATTGATATTAGCAGTTGCCATTACATTCAGTTTAAACAGACCATCAAGTACATATCCTTTCCCAACAAACATTCCTGCCTTAGATAAAGTAAGCTTATCAACTTCTATAACAACATGAAACCCATTTTTTAAAGCAACGAACTAGCAATGAGATTCTTCCTAACATCTAGAACATACAAAACGTGATTCAGCGTCACTTCTTTCCCTAAAGTCATTTTCAGCACAACAGTTCCTTCGCCCTCAATGTTAGAAGTTGAGGAGTTGTCCATATATACATCTTTTCACCATTTGTCAGTGGCTTGAAGTTGGTGAAAACCTCTTTAGGTGAGTAAATATGCCTTGTAGCAACCCACCACTCTCTCAGGTTCGACCCTACCAGGTTCACCTCAGAAACCATGGCAGACAAATTGATGTCCGAGAGACCACTAGTTACAATTTTAATCATATTAGCTTCATATGCATTTTTCTTTTTCTTGGAGAACCGACATTCACTGGACTTATACCCTTTCTTCTCATAATTGAAACATTTTCTTTAAACTTTTTCTTGAAGGTTGTTCCTCTAGCCTTGGTACATATTCTTTCTTTTTTCCTTTGACAGTCCTAGAGCTAGAGCCAATCTCCATAACATTCGCTCCTGCCTCTGTCACAAGCTTAGGACCATTTGCCTCCGTAGTCATTTCCTTCCTGTTGTCTTCTTTAATTCGAAGACGTAAGGCTACCTCTTTCACAGTCATCTCCTTTCGTTTATGTTTGAGGTAATTCTTGAAGTCTTTCCAACCAGGAGGCACTTTCTCAATTATAGCAACATGAAAGCCTTCGCTATAACCATCCTCGGCATGAATTTCGAAAAAGATTACCAGAATTTTTGACTCGACTATCTATGATTTCCCATCTACCATCTTATGACGCCAAGAAATTTTCCGATGCTGAACTTCGACCGCATCTGCTGCTATGTACTTGTACTCTAAAGCATCCCAAATGTGATTTAGGGCGGTTGGTAGAGTACGATACACCGGAAAAGGTATTAGACAACCATTCAGATATAATTCCTCGCATAGGTAGTCGAATACTTCCACACCTCAACAAAGATCAACAAATTGAAGGTTCGATTCGCTTCTGAATCTTTAGGGAGCTTCCCCGCTCAAAAAATTTTGGATGTACTCATACATGGTGTAGAACATCATCCTGCTCCTCCAATGCTTAAAGTTTTTCCTGTGAGAAAATTTCGTTTTACCTTCAATTTTTCATCACCATCGAATATTAAAAATTTCGGTGGCAAAGCTTTTTGAACCAGCCCAAACCTCGAGGAAAGCAAACCCTCTAAAATTTTGTCCAACATTAGTTTGACAACCATCAAAACATTAGTAGCAAAAACATTTGATGTATCAACAATTGAGTTATCAACAACAGAGGTTTGAACACCACTTGAAGCCATTTCAAAGTTTCTGTTTATGTTTTGTAGGGATGATACACTGAAAACAGAACTATAACAGAGAACTTTCAACAAGAAATTTAGTAGACAAATCATCCACCCACCAAGGCTTGAGCGAACACAATCTCCTTAAAACAAATTTCCTCTCTACCCGAAGGTGCTAAGATAATCTGAAAGGATTTGTTTCTGCGATTCAATGGTAGAAACCAACACCGGCTTTAGAAGCACTCTAAAGCAGTCAGATAACGAACTAACAAGAGCAAGAACTATCACCAGTTATTTTTTGTTTGTAAAAATTATTTTCGTCTTTGTGTCTTTCAAATGGGAAAGGAGTGGTTGACTTTATATATGGAGATTAGAGAAAGTGATGAAGTCCCTCCATTACTCCTATTCACTCCGATTATTAATTATCCAAAGAGTTAATAATAAGAATGTGCCCCACTGGATTGCATCTATGAGCTCTTTGAGCTCTAAAAACGTAATATGCTCCAAGAGTTGTCAAACCATCAAAGAAAATCTAATTTCCATAGGTCAGTATAAAATACTATTTCGATTTTAAAGAAGACCTCCCAAGAGCCCAGGACTCGCTCTCTCTGATTAATATATATTATATTATAACTCGAATAAGCATACTTCCTGCACCCGTGGACACTTTGACTTAACCATGAGTATTTGAATACTCTTCTCTAATACGACCAACTATATAAAAAGCTGAATGTCTTCACACTCTTCCTATGTGGTACAACAGTACACTAATTTTGCATTCATCCAATGTTAACAAAGTAAATAACAATATCCACCACTATTGTAAAAAGTAACATTCATCACCACTTTCATATATATATGAAGAGGGTAATTTCTTTTATAACGGGACATAAAAAATGCACTGGCCGACGCTGCACTGACTCCATCGTGTATTACTTACAAACCACGTCACGATAAAACTATTATTGTATTAAATTTCTTTTAAGAAATACTGTCGTGATCAACCTCACGACCATAATATGCAAGTAATTTAGCCACATTGAAGCCGCTTGAAGAGGGCAATTTCAATGTCTTGTTACAATTTCCTTATCATGAAATCCAACTAAAATACAATAAAAAACAGTCATGTAGAAATGGAACAAAATACTAATGTGGGCATGTGGGCGCCAACCGAGAACAGGGATAGTATACATTTTATGAGTGACTTAGATTGATAGATATGTGTACTGTGTAGTACTGAAGTTCTATAAAGATCACATCTACCAGAAAGTTATTGAATGAGGAGTTAGCATCAGACGAGATGGGAAGTTAAATCAAGTTAATCACTTGTATGAAGTCAGGGTACATAAGGACTGGAGGTGGCATGTCACAATTTGCAAACATGAGAAGAATGATACAATTTCAGAAAGAATAAATATGATGGTGCCTATACTTATTCAATCTTACAAAACATCTGTTTTAGTACTTAGAATTGTGGTGAAGCCTTGAATGTAGAAGAAAACATAGATTGTAAAATTTTAAATTTTTTATGGTCAACGTTTTAAATTTTCAATTCAAATATTTCAGTTACGTTTTATGAAAAAGATATATATACTATTTTCAATATATTTTATTACTAACATGATAATTCTGATCCAAATTAAAGTTACGTATATTAATTAATGTCTCAAAATTTATTAATTTTGACCATTAAAAATTAAATTATACAATTGGTTTGAGACGGTTGTTGTACATAAAAGTCTGAGCATCAATAACATGAATAATATATCTGTCATAGTTTTTCCACAGACCACAGTGTGCCCTGAAAATGCCTGATATGTCACGCCTTCTGAGTCCTTCAGCCAGCTACTCTGGTGCTTTATGATCCAATATGATGGGGAACAGGAAACAAATGATTTAACACCAAACAATTTATAATAGTCAGCATCTAGATGATATTCTCTGCCGAGTGTGATGGAATACTTGATTACTGACAAGGAATCACACTTCAAAACAGGAAAATAATTATACAAAGGAAAAACAGTAAGGAGCAGAAGACAATCTGACTGCTAAAATTATTGAAAGCTTCTAAGGAATATGTTTTACCATCAAAATGGAATACCATCATTTCATAAACATCATCGACTTGTTCCAATACCTTTAGAGATTTCCGTTCTAATACCTTTGAGAGACTCCGGTATAAACGTGTTAAGAGGCATCACATAGTACGCAATCTTACCCTGTGATAAGAGGGATGGGGTTTCCAACTTGACCCAAGAGTAAAGTGCCAATACTATCTACTTCTTCACAAAAGAAATGAATCATAATGGAGGCTAAGTCTTCTTGTAGTGACATTTCTTGACTAGGATGTAGTATCAATCAATCCTATGGGGAATGGAGAAGACATAATGGAGGCTTCTTTTCCTGGAATGTAGAGGAAGTTGTTTTTTTCAGTTGCCATGAATGATTGAGAGGATAGTGGGGATTTGGGATTTGAAATACATCATCCAAACGGATATCGATTGACTAGTCCTATGAGATCTGCTAAATGGATATGATAACTCATTTTACGGTTAGATTCTTCATTTAAAATAAAATACGTGTCACAATTTTAACACTTTTTTTTATCAGGTAAAAAGATATATATATATAAAAAATTCATAAAACATACATCAAAGATACGACATATTCCGCCGTGGAAGCGTCATATCCGCATTCAAATGAAGCATACAACTCATAAAACATAAAATATAAACCAACAAAAGAAGTTCATCCCAAATAATGTCAACTCCAAAAACTACGTAAATCAGGGTATACAGTCGAAGGCAAAGGGAATCCAAACTAACTACCACACAAAGATTCATACTAGAACCTGCAGAATGGAGAAACCCACCCCAAGCCAATAAAAACAAAGCAATCAATGTCAAGATAGTGCAATACCCGCCTCTAGATTTCTTCTTCCTCATGTGTAACGAAGTTTTGGTTAAGTAGATCCCAAACAAGTATCCCTGACTTAATTACTTCGAGGTATGGGTGAGTCCATGGTTGACGAAACCAAAAGTGCAACGTCAGTTTCCTTAGGGATTTTCTCCTCTCCACAGAATAGAAATTTCAGGCTTGTAGATCCCAAACCATAAAAGGCCTTAGGTACCAGGTAACAAGGACCCCTAAGACTTAATCATCCGGAGATACAGAAGTCCACAAAGTTTAGCGAAACCAACACCTAGGAAACTCAGGTTCAACTAAAGTAGATAAAGAAAGAGTGGGTAAACAGCTAAACAGGTCCTCTATCCGTAACTAAGAATAAAAACTCATGAGCACCAAACACACTATGCCAATCAACCAAGAACTACAATCTTAACATAATATAATATATAGGGTCATACTAAGTATACCAGATGATCCGAACTCATGACGAACAATCTGTTTCTAGTTAAATTGAAGAAAGGTTCTGCATACACACATAACTCATTGTAGGGAATGTCAGATTTAAGCTATTTTTATGGGATAAACGCCCCGCAACGGCTCAACGAGTCGCTTTGCGAGGCCGCTCGAGGCGCGCTAGAACGCGAAAATCTCTCGAAAGAAAGCATTGTAATCTGCCGATTTTGGGGTCAGCATCGGGCCATTTAAGTAGGCCGCATTACCACCAAGCAAGGATTATTCGAGGCGGTGTTTTGGGCTTTCGCGATTCTAATATTCTAAATTTATGTTATGTCTTTGACTATAAATAGATAGCTATTTGCTATGAGTTGACTATCACAAAACAGAATATAGACAATAATCATCATAGAAAGAATATTAGGGCTTTAATATTCTTGAAAAACTTAGAGAATTTATCTTTGTTCTTGATAGACTTTGTTGTTGAAATTTTCGATAATAAGAAAATACTCAACTGATAGACTAGAAGGTCTTCCTGTTATATGGAATCAAGTAAAGAAGAATGCACGCATCTCTAACAAGAGTAACCCGTATAAAATCTCAGGCGTTCACACTTCCCAGACTTTTAAATTCCCCGCTGCTCTTATTAATCGGCTGAAACTTTTATGATTTCCGTGTCTTAAATCCCGATGCAGAAAACCTGGTAAATAAAACTAAACAAGGAAAATCGAGGGACAGTGACGAATGAAGAAAATAAGAAAAATAAACATGTTCAGAAGAATAATAAATAGGGTTATTAGGCAAATATTGAGTATTTTACCAAGAGCAATCATCAAAGTACACACACATGAAGCATTCTGGAACATCTCAACATACAACAATAGTGAATAATTGTACAACATGAAGAAGGTGTTACTTAGTTCAAGACATTCAAGGAAAACATGGGTTGTTTAAGAGAGTTTTATGACAATCTTATCACTTCAGAGCTTGGCTATCAAACTAGGAGGATTCGGCTTCATTTCGGCATCGTCTTTCACATCATTCTCCTTGATTTCCAGCTCACAGGCATTTGGCGGCACGTCCACAGCAGGAGAGCAATTGAAAAATCCATGCGGCTGCAACAAAAAGGTTTTAGGCATGGTATAGTCGAGGGAAGTGATCGATGGACCAGCATAAGAACAAAATCAATCAGGATAACGTAATGACCAACACAACATGCAGTCATAGTACATCCTAATTCTTAGATGATGATAAAACAGAAAAAAAAACATTTATTTTCATTGGACCACGGTAGATAACAGGTAGCACATGCCAAAATTAGAAATGGTCTATTATCTCGTTATCTTCTCCCGTTGTTCGACTGTTAAGCATAAGAGGGAAACTTCAAAGAAGAAAAATAAACAAAATGGACGTTCAGTGGTTTTTCTCATGGAACACATTTGCAAACTGATATGGAAATATGATAATTTATAACAAAATATACCTGGAGCATGAAACCAATGTGCTCCACTGGCATTACAGGCCAGTCTTCTAGTCGAGGAACATGAGTGATTCCGAAAACATACCTGCAGTGTCACACATTTGGTTTTACCAAAAATAGTATTCAACTCAATATGCAGTGTAAGACATTTGATTTTTACAAGTATTATACTATTATCCAACTCAATATGCAGTAGATGCAGAAACTGTTTTCATTGTTTCCAAATTCCAACACTCACAAGACATGGCTGAGTCATGATTTACAATTATGAGTGATATTTACATAATCATCAGAAACAAATAAGACTCAGCATATCGTTATACATCATTTTCAGAATCATGTGTAACACAAAATATAACTTGCCCCTCTTTGTTTTGATTGTCATGTTTTCATTTGTAAAGATCCCAAAATGGTCTTATTTTGACCAATCCAGCACAAGCAAGTCATGATTGTCATACTGTTAAACTGGTAAACTCAAACTGAAGTTTTGGAAGTCAAACGGTGACAAATAATTTGCGAAGAAGTGACTATTTTCTTTCTTATTTTAATCAAAGAACATGTTTCTCTCTCACGAGCACTTCATAAATGCAGATCCGAGTATGAAGATAATATCGCAATATAGAACTAACCAGAGAACAATATCAGTTTCCTCCAAAGAGCGATTCTGCTTAACCCATGTAGCCAATCCTTCACCAACACGTGGATTCTGATTAGGAAATTCCCCTCCAGGAAAATCCTCACCACTTGCATAGTGTGTAATCCAAAGATTGTGTTTCAGAAAAGCAGCTCTTCTCAAGAACATTGCCTCAGGAGAAGAAAATGGTAAACAGTTTGAACTAGGAACTAATTTGTAGCCAGTCAGTTGGCCTGACCTGTTGACTGTTCGAGTATTCCTTACCTGCAATATTAATCGGAAATCACCTTCATGCCACGATATATCTCTTCAAGATATGAAGAAAATGACACTTCTGATGGGCCAAAGGCAACTTACTTATAAATATAAGCTAAGGAGCATATTATATGATCTGTTTGGTATAACATGCTTGATAAATGCATTACTTTTAATAATTTGACAAGCACCAAATTGGAACAAAGGAACCCTAAACAACATAAGAAGACGAGGCTGGTGGGTATTTAAACATCCCCATCTCTGAAACAAGACCACAAGGAGTCTAGAAAGATACGGGCAGTTGGATCTAGGTGCACTCAGACTACTGATAGAGAACACTACTCAAGAAACTTTCTGAGTTAGGTATGGTCACTTACAATCCAATGACGAGAAGAACGAGGATTGCAATCACGCATGGCTTCCAGTTCAGACCTAAGTAAAGTTTCTTCTGCATAGAATGCATTATTGTGGATATTTTCTTTACCAGGCCCCTCAACTTTAACATTGACTTCGACAACCTTGCAAAGTTACAATTTCAGGATGCCACAAAGATTATTATGCATATGATTTGACAGCCAAAGGCAATCTCATAAATTACAAATCAACTTTTCCTATTCATGACATACAGGTCTAACCATACCTGATTGTGAGCTTCTCCTGCCTTACAGTCAACCGCCATGTCCATACGAGCAACGAAGAAATGTTGATGGACCGGTGCATAGAGACCGGGTGCAATCATTGTTCCATATTTTCTAAATTCTCCAGGTTGCAGGGCACCCAAACTAAGAACTCCTGTAAGTTTCACTTCTGCTTCAATTTTTCCATCCTGCAACAAAACAGATGTTAGCAAACCATGATGCAAGGTAAAGGCAGTCCGGCAATAAGCAGAATCCCTGATCTCTCCTCCGACCCCATCTAGACAGGGAATAGGCAACTCAATTGCAATTTATGTGTTTATGAAATGTATATACAGCTCCAGACAGGACATAGGCATCTCAATTATAACTTGTAAGTGTGGATGAAATGCATATGCATGTACAGGAATTAGAGAAACACACACAATTTGAAGGAAGTTACAAGATTGCTCATGGAAAGTGGAGGAGATGAGTACGGCAAGGAGTAGACTGGCTGAACAAAAATCACAATTTTGGTATCTTATTTACAAATTTGCGTACTAGTTTAGTTGAGAACACAGCAGAAACACTATGTGTTTTACTGTCAAGATTCGGGTAATAGTTGTATAATCTAAACAATCACATGCAAATATTTGAACATCTACTCAGAGAACTAATTAAAAGTAAAAGAAACCTTAATAACAATATATTAGCTACTCAATTTTTCAATGCATGTATAACTTTATATACAGTATAAGCATAAGTATTTAGATGATTCTACATTCAATATATCCAACTTGCCTGATAAAAGTACCAGTAAAATCCATATTCATAGTTAGCCACAGTGCACATGAATGAAACTGAAAGCCTCCTTGATCTACGAACTTCTGCAAGGCCAGTTCTCCAGTCCTGATGCTTCCACAGGATTCCATGATCTTCTTCATGCATGCATACACAATTTTCAATTGTTTCTACTCCTCCGGTAAAATTGGTAAAATGAGCGTCAAAGCATTTTATATATCCTAAGCAGTCACATCCCTGAAAAGTTAATTATTGCATTAGAGATTGTAAATGGATTATCCTATGCATGCTTTCAACTAAGTGCTAACCTTAGTAAATACTACTGGCTCCGTGTTATTTGAATATATAGTGGAATTTTATTTGGTCAAACTTTTGAGATATGACCATTCAAATTTGTATAATTTTATATAGATTTTAGTACACTAGGATTTCCACGTTAAAATATGTTTAAAATACTACAACATTTTATACTTTTGTGTGAGTATAATTAGTTTAGCATAATCAAATTTTGAGATTGTTGACCAAATGAATAGTAAACTAGGTCATTGGGAAAAAAAATGATGGACGTAGATGCTAACCTTCTTAAGCGAATGAGCATTTTTTCCCAGTCCATCTTCCCCAGCATCAAATGCATTCTTTCTGTAATGGGGTTCATTTGGATCCCCGTAAGGCACAACCATTTCCACAAAACTCAACCTATGGGCAATCGGTCTTCGACCCCTACTTCCATCAACATATGCAACTGAGTGGATCACCAAACCTTCTCTTGGGGTGAAACCAATTCGGAAATTCCACTGGGAACCAGAGAACAAAAGGTTTTGGCATCCAATTGTAACACAATAAATGTTGTCACATACAAAAAAACAAGGCGTACCTTCTGCCATTCTACATATCGTCCATTAACACGAAAACTTGGACCCTCAGGTTGAACTATCTTCAGCAATTTCACATCACTACGATCAACCCCACCCCTGGTCTCACCTGGTGTATAGTTCCTAAGTGGATCAGCTGGAGGCAACGGAACAAGCTTTCGATCTTCAAACTCAAGAAGCACCATATTTTGCATATCAACAACTACATGAATTCCTTCAACAGGTCGTGCATAGCCATTTTCCATTGGGCAATCACTCTCTGTTCTACAAAATATAAGTGGTTTGGCAAGCCTGCGGCTAGGAGCATCAACTTCACTATAATAACCAACACACCTGAAAAAATGGAGAATGATTTATATCTCTCTAAGAAGTTAGTGAACAAGAAATAACTGTAAACAAGACTAACCAAGCATCAACCATCACAAGGTCCATATCTTCGATACCCCTCTTCTTCATTGCATCAATAAAACGAGGATATTCTTTGACAACTGCCTCACATTCAGCATATTCAACCGCATCCTACAATTCAAAACAAAATAGAAAATTGGATTATACAAAAGCTGAATAGAAACTGTATATTAACTCATAATTATAACAGACCCAATGCTCAGCCTACAATATCCTACAAGTAGACAACAATGACAGAAAGTTAAATAGATAAGTGTAATAGGTGGATGCATATTAGCTTATGGCCATGGTCCATAACTTATGGTAAAATTCCTTTTTTATTTTTGTGTGGCTCTATAATTATTCTTCTAATGGTACAGTTCACACTCAACATTCTTGTGCAATAAATTACAAGTTTCCATCACAGATTAACTGAATAATAATCGTGTCACATGCATAAAAAAGGTTATCTTGGAGAAACATTACTGTCGAAATAAGAAATCAAGACAAGGATTATCGGCAAACTAATTACAACATCATGGTGGGAACAATAGAATAACAACTGTGTATAGGGTTATCAACCTCCCATTTCTATGGATCAAATAAGCTGGTGCAACTTGAGCTGAAGCTGCACATGTATAGAAAATGTCAAAACTGTGAATAAAAATGCCATCCATGATCGACAAACGAGATGGAGCAAATCTGTCTGGAATAGTCAGGGTTCATTCTTATGCAAATGAAGTATATCGATATGTTCAATGAAGACATAGGTTCATTATTACGGAGAATGTGGTAACTTATCTCAACAAACAGGTGGATTTCAAAGTGGCAATTGCAAAGATTTGGTTGGCTACTTTGATTTGGGAAAAATTCTTGTACACAAGATTTGGTTGGCTCAATAATCATGTATGTAATATGTTAAGCCAGTGGTCACTCCTTGAAGGAAACAGAATCAAGAAAATGGAGGGAAAAGAAAGATATAGTATCCTATAATCAGTCAGGCTGACATGTTATTCAGGAAACTAAACGCCAAATGGTGAACTTAAGATTATACCATGGGGGGTTGAACGTCAGGGACAACTTTAGATGAGATGACTTTCCCCCTATGATGACCACCTCGAGTCGCAGCATGTACTTCTGAGAGTTGAACAATCCACACACTAGTTCCATTGGACTTTTTATTGTAAACAACAAGCCTAGCCAGCCTTGGAGGGAGTTCTCTTGGAATAATTGATCCTCCTTTTGTTCTTGGAAGTAATGAAGGCTGGAATGGGGGAAAGAAATATGCATCTGCCAATGCAACAACTTGTTTATCTGGTTCCAAGAGAACCACTTCAACAAACCTCATGCTATCTCTAACCTGAACATCAAACCAGTAAGTATCGAGTCAACATCAACTTGGCCGAGATGGATATTTGTCAACTAGTTCACTCAAAGTAACTCTACTATGATATAAAAAGCCATGAAAGATAGTAGGCTGTAACCTCGGGAGTAGCACCAGCTGCCCTGACTGTGGAAATAGCAACAGCGATTTCAGCAGGAGATAAAGGGTCCAAAGGATGACTAGTTTGAGCCCTCGCCATATATTGGATTCCTGAAAATCAATAGTTTCAGTTAACTTACCGAAGTATGCATCATACCACATTCCCCAATGCCTCTAAAGAGGCTCCCGCCCAAGTAGGGTAAGGGGGGTCGGATTGTACACAACTTTACCATGTGCTAACAAATAGGCTGTTTCTGAAAGCTAACTTAGCGAAGTATGCCAAAAAGCTAACAAATAGGCTGTTTCTAGAAATTTCTATTCCTAATTACAAGAGATCCCTTTTTAGGGGGTAAATGAAAGGGCCTTCAGACAAAAGGGGGGAATAAAATGTGTAAAAATTATGGTGACCATTTTTTATCAATAAATGCCATGAAGATCATCAGTCGAGAAGGTGCTGAATCTTCATAGAAGCTTTGGTTAAACCTAATGCACAGAAACAATATTGTAATATAGCAACCAGCTAATCCAATATATATATTCAATCAATGTCACGAGCTAAATTATTTACGCCTTTTAATTAAACTAAATAAGGACTTCATATCCTAACTACTGATTAATTAAAATGTGGTCTAATTTATGATAGACAAGAGTAGGACCACAGCCAAAACAATTTGAAATGATTTTCTTAGAATCCCTCAATCACTGAACGGCTATCAGCCTATCACGAGTGCAATAAATAAAAATAAAATCACAGCTATCACGAGTGCATAATTATCACTAATCACTCCCTTCATCCCAACAAGATTGAGCTTCTAAAATATTATCAACAAGCTTTGGATCATGATGGTTGAGTTTTTAAATTTTGAACTCAAATATTTTTTGCAAGTTACATAATATTTGGTTAAAATCTATCAAAAGATAGCATTTTCAACATAGTTTACTATTAACATAATAATCTTGATTCAATCAAAGTTATTTGTATCAATTAAGGCAGTAAAGTTAGTTAATTTTGAAAATTAAGCTAGGCAATCTTGTAAAGATGAAAGTAGTATATTTATTCAACTTCACTATATAAAGTTGTGTATGTCCAAATTATAACATTGATCACCCTGTATATTCCTTTAATGATAGCTTTAGTAGCTGTTTCTGGACGAAGCAATGAAATCACAGCAGCGTTCGTGCTTTTCAGGTCCTCATTCCACTCCTGCGAGGCACTGGAAGCAGCTGGAACAGCAGGAGATTTGGCAGGTGTCCCTCGGTGGCCGAGGGAGGAGTCTCCCTGATCACAACACGCAGCCGTCGCTTTTTTCGAAGTTGAGGCCATTGTAATTGATTAGAAAGCTCTCCGAATCCACAACCGCAACTCCAATGATGCAACCTATCACAATCTTCTGACATACAGCACGCTCCTCCCCACTTCGAGTTTTCTTCCACCACCTCCTCCACAAACTCACACACTTAACCTGTACAAAAAACACATTTGTATAATAAGTATGTATAGATGGATATATGAAATATAATACTATCATTACCAAAAAGATTGTCAAGTTTGAAGATTAAAATTATCGAACTTTATAGTCATAATTAACAATACGTAACTTTAATTAGAATCAAACTCATCACACTGTTAATAGTAAAATACATTAAAAAAACACTACCACTCTAGCATTCAATATTTTTTTTGCCAAATACTATACTAGATACTCCCTCCGTATCAATATATATAAGTGTTCGTTTAGATTAAAAGTGCTTTACTATCAATCATTTAGGCAAATTTTCTCTTTTGACCTTCATCAATTTCATTAGTTAGAGGTAATCATTACACTTTAATATGATAACTGAAACTTTATAGGGACAAGAGTGTAAACATAATGAAAACTATCACTTTTTCTCAAAACAATCAAATATTTTGAGACAGTAATTTTAGCCGCCTAAACAAATAAACAATCAATTATGTTGATAAGAAGAGAGTATATGACCTATAATACTCACTATGTCCCAAAAATGATTGTCTTGTTTAACTAAAATTAAAATTAACAAACTTCTTATTAATAGTATAATACATTAAAAATACATACACGACTTATTTTTAATGTAAAATTAACAATTACATTGAAAATACTAGCGTTCGATTAAAATTAACAATTACACGACTTTGTTTTGAACCATATTATTAATAGTAAAATACATTAAAAAAAAGCTGATATGAAGGTTTATGTTTTATCAGTTTTTAATATAATGTCAGATTTCGATTTAAATAATTATTTATTAAGAAAATCTTTTTCATTTATAATTATTTATTTTTTTTTATCGATATAAGCTTTTATATTAAAATTTATTTTATTTTCTAATAATCTTATGTCTATTAATTGAAGAAGAAATGTAAGGTTATTCAAGAAATATCAGAAAGAATATAAAATACTCTGAAGGTCTCGTAAGAGTTTAGAACACTATGCAAGGTACACGGTCTCGAAGGATTTCAAAACATGATGCAACATTTTAGAGGGTGCTCCAAAGAATTTTTTGGACAGGGCTCCAAATCTAGAGGCGTCTTTAATATTTTATTCCATATATTATATAGAATTGTAATTAAAGTTCTAGTATAGTGGTATATATGAGTGGTGCGAAAAAGTCAGTATATGCGAGTTGATGTAGCTTACTTGGAAGTAATTCTTAGGATGAGTCCTAGAAGTACTCTTGTCTGACTTATCGGTGAGGGGATGAAGCATTAAAGTAGTGGCGGTGCAGGTAAGCTATAGCGTTTTGTATTAAAGACATTCATTATTTAAAAAGTAACCAGCTAAAGAGGCTCGTCACGGGCCAAAATAATGTTCATCTAAATACGGGACTAACTGTTATAACATCATCAAAAGATTAACTACAGACCAACATTAGTTTTCTAATTATAAAAAAATATATTATCTTATAATTTTAACAAATTATAGTAATTTAGCACCACATCCTCGATCGGATGGTCAAAAATATTATCTTAGAGTTTATTAAATAATCGGTATTAATTTATTGAGTTTTTTCTTGTAGTTGATAATTGTAAAAAAAAATTAAAAGGAGACAAAAAAGCACAATTATTAAAATTAGCACACATCACGAGTCGGGGCCCAGAGCCAAAATTATCTTTGCTCCATCCCTAAATGGCCGGGTGGTTTGACTATGCACACACTTTAAGAAAATTTAAATTTTTTCCTTACTTTTTCCCTCTATTGATCTCTCACAATTTAATCAAAATAGGAATCTATAAAGGAATTTCTAAATTGAAAAAATATCGCCAGGATTTAGGAATGGAGGTAGTATTAGATACTTTATTAAATGTCGAATATTAATTTATCGAGTTTCTACTATAGATAATAATTGCAAAAAACAAAAATTAAAAAAAAGAAAAAGAAAAAAAAGCGAAAAAAAACATAAATTATTAATTTGTACCTATTTCAGTCGGGGCCGACCAAAAAATATTATATTAGAGAGTTTATTAAATAATCAGTATAAATTTATTGAGTTAAAAAGCAAAAAAAAAAGAAGAAGCAAAATAATAATGCTTTATCCAGTGGAACAAATAAAAAATTATCTTTCATTACTAAATGGCAGAATTGGTTTGACTATGCACACTTTAAAGAAAATTTAAAATTTTCCTTACCCCGATAGTTTCCCTTTGTGATCTCTCTTACAATTTAGTAAAGCAGGAATCTATAAAGGAATTTCTAAATTGAAAAAATATCGCCAGGATTTAGGAATGGAGGTAGTATTAGATACTTTATTAAATAATCGACTACTAATTTATCGAGTTTCTACTATAGATAATAATTGCAAAAAACAAAAATTAAAAAAAAGAAAAGAAAAAGGAACGAAAAAAACACGAATTATTAATTTAGTACCCTATTTCCGAGTCGGGACCGACCAAAAATATTATATTAGAGAGTTTATTAAATAATCGAGTATGAATTTATTGAGTTAAAAAAGAAAAAAAAATAGCAAAATAACCAATCGCTATCCACAGTCGGAATTTATAGAAGTTTGTTAAGAATGGAGTATTATTTAGCAGTTTCTACGTTAGTATCTTAGAGAGTTTATTAAATAATGAAGTATTAATTTATCGAGTTAAAAAAGCAAAAATCGAATATTAATTTATCGAGCTTCTACTGTAGATGATAAATGCAAAAAAAAATTAAAAAAAATGAAAAAGGAACGAGCACGAATTATTAATTTAGTACCATAACCCTGAGTCAGGACCGGCCAAAAATATTATATTAGAAAGTTTATTAAATAATCGAGTATTAATTTATCGAGTTAAAAAAGAAGCGAAAAAAAAGCACAAAAACCAATCACCCTATCCCCGAATCGGGACTGTTTAGAGATTTTATTAAAGAATCGAGTATTAATATATCGATTTTCTACAGTAATATCTTAGAGAGTTTATTAAATAATTGAGTATTAATTTATCGAATTAAAAAAAAAAGGAAAAAAAGAAGAAGCAAAAATAGGTAGCAGCCACACTCTGGCAAAACGTATGATCTCGCGTTTGACAAACGCGCAAGGCTCTTTGTAATACTAAAGATAAAGACAATAGTTCATCAAAAGTGAAAATAAAATAAGACTTAAGATAATTCTAACTAAAACATAATATTATTTTAGAATTTAATACGATATTAAATCTCTTAATTTATATAATATTGAAGTTAATTTAAAAATTAATTGAAATAAATAAAATTGTTATTTTATACTTAAATATACTTAATACTTCCTCCAATTCAAAATAGAGATTTTTTCATTTTTCCGTGAAAAATTATAAAAAATTACTTTTATGAAAATATTTTAAAGAACAAATTTATTGATATCAATTTCATATTTTTTGAATTAATCAATAAAAAGTAATTAGTGGTCAAAGTTGGACACACAAAAACGAAAACGTCATTTATATTGAATTGGAGGTAATATAATATTATAGTATTTAATTAAATGAAACTAAAATTTAGAATAACCTATAAGTATAGAACTCAAACTAAATTAATATTAAAGTAAATTTCGGACTAATTCAATAGCCTGCAAATCATGCCAATTAGATAAATTATATTAGATAAATTCTATGTGACAGATTCGATTAATAAAGTATTAATAGGAGGAGTCCAATTCATGACCATGATAAACGTGGTTTACACTCGTGATGTAATTGTCATTGCCAAGTGCCAACAATAATGTGAGTCAGGCTAAGTTGTCTCTTAGTCTTTTTTTTTATGTCACTAACACATGCATAATTACAACATTAGTAGGTAAGTCAATTTGTCATTATCTCCATTGCATGTTTCTAATAGTTACTCCGTATATATTCATGTTAACAATGGAGGAACTAGAGCATGGGGATGCAGTCGTTCCTTCTAATCTTTCGAAAAATTTAATTTTATTAAGTATTTTTTCAAAAAATATAGTTATTTTTTTAAAGTTTATGTTATTCGTCCCAATAAATTTTTATATTTTGCCTTACAAATATGATAACAAGTAATTCTGACTTCTTTATACAAAATTTTGATTTTACCACTGCATGATAATGTGTCAATTGGTCGTTACTGATAGTATAATCGGTACTACCGAGTACTATACGGAATACTATTTACTCTATATTCTTGGAAAATCAATCCCTCCTTTTTTCATTTGTTAAAATAAACAAAATTTAATTGTCAAAATTACTTGTATCAATTAATACTATAAATTTAGTTAATTCTGAATATTGACAATCAAAGTGTCTGCCTTCATCATATCAATCCATCCATCACATCAAATTTATGAATATATATTAATGAAGATTATAAAATTTATTAATTTTGATAATCAAAATCAAACTAAATACTACTCCAGTAATTTTTTTATGGGACGTGGAAGGACAATCAAGTAATCAACTAAATACGTAATTAGGAATTCTGTGGTGGATTTGATCATCGTCTCATTATTGATGATGACCACAGACATGGACCATGGTCCTCATCTATTTTGCAATAATTGAACTACCTCCTCCATGTCACTAGGGGCCGCACAGTTCGTATAAATTTGTACGTTTAAAAATGTATAAAGCTATAATTGGGTCGAAATTAATTAATATGTATCTAGTAAATGTTTCATATTTTATACTCGAGTCAAATTGTTTATCAGTCCGTGGGTTGACTGTTGGGATTTTCTCACTTTGTATTAAGATCCGACTTTTCCTTACTGCTTAGGCGGGAGTTTTTTTAGAGACGTTGGATATATTGTTGTTATTGCGATAAAATTGTATCCGATTATGATTTCCGTAGTATCCTAAGAAAGGATGGAGGTGAACTTATGAATATAAGGTGTTTTAGCATTTATACAAAATCAGATTCCTTATTTTATTGGGCTTAAATGGGTATGGATGATCGCTGCTTTCACAATGTCATTAGTTGATCACCCATGCTTTAGAGCGTCTGAAACGTCGTTTGAAATATGTCTATAGTGGGTCCCACCGTCGAGATTTTTCCGGCAATTGGATGTTAAATTGGTCACGTGACCTGGCGTGACTATACGTAAGAGGTAATTTAGTATTTCCTTTTGTATTTTCTGAAAAAAATAATAATTGCTTGATGTTAAAATACGTGGAAGGCCTCTGACACGTGGCTTCAACCCGGCCGATTTCTTTGCTTAACCTCCATATTTTCCTAACATTGACTGTATAATCTTTTATGTCGAAGGAGAAATAATGCCTTGGAGATTGGCCCAATCAAAGAGACTCCATTTCGTCAAAGAGGATTTAGTTCTAGTTTAAGGTGTGTAATGGTCTTTATAAAAATTGGATTTTTTAGGATTTATTTTGGGTTTTTAATTTGGATTTTTTGATTTGAGTTTTTGATTTAGGGTTTCTAATTTGGGTTTTTGATTTGCGTTTTTGATTTAGGATTTTTTATTTGGGTTTTCGATTTAGGGTTTTGATTTGGGTTTTTGATTTGGGTTTTTTAATTAGGGTTTCCAATTGGGGAATGTGTTTAAATTGGTGCATGTATATTAATTGTGTGTTTTTGTGTTTGCAGAGATATATGATGAGTACTTCTCAGTCATAGTACATGTGGGGGGTACTTTCAAGTTTAGGCCAATGTTAGACTATGTTGGTGGTAAAATTGTTGTTAATTTCGATTGGATGGATCTTTGAAGATTATGACATGAGGGATGAGATGAGTATGCTTCTCACGTAGTAGATGTGAAGTTAGTAGTAGGTTGTTGTATAGGCACAGCATTGATGGTTGGGGGGTTTGGATTTTTTGAGCCACAATAGTGATACTATAACATGTTGAATTGAAAGTTAGCGATGAATGAAAAGCAAATGCATTTGTACATTAGTATTTCTAGTTAAGAGTTTATTAAGTCGTACAATAGCTCTAATCCATTAAGAATCTTAAGGCCTAGATTAGAATATTATAGCTTTGTAGCTACTGAACCTGCCCTCCAAAAGATGCATATTAGGAGAGGAAGAACTAATGATACCTTATTGCTCAGTAATGTTGAATACAATAAAATTTGGAATAGAAGCCAAGGGGTGAGGTAGTAATGCTAGTGATGCTGACACAGATATGGAGTTTGAAGATGTGGAAGAGGAAGATAGTCGGAAATCTTTGCTTTTTTAGAGATGTAGATAGATTTGATGATGAGCTAGACAAAGAGATTAGAGCTGAATGCCTAGCAAGCAATGACAGATTCTTGAAGAAATAGTAAAGTAGCTAAATGAGAATATGGAAAGGTGGTTGAAAGTGGAGAAATGTCTGGCCTTGGAGAATCATCTTCCAAGCCAAAGCAAAAAGGCACCTATGCAAGACATGGTATTGAGTTCAAAATAAGAAAGGCTTCAGGCTATATGGAGAGTTCTAGTGATGATGAACAATGTATTTTAAGTGAGAGTGAGGGTAGTGAAGGCATAAGGAGCATTGCTTCTAGCAGTGATGAGGAACAAGTTGAGATAGAAGAGAGGAAAAAGATTAGATATGTTCATTTTAATGAGAAGGAGATGAAAGATCCTAAGTTTTTTCCAGGACTAGTCTTTTCTAGTAAAAAACAAGTGAGAGATGCATTGACATGGTACTCCATACTGCATCAGAAACCTATATGGTTAGCAAATAATGATAACAAAAGGATATATGTTAAGTGTGCATTTTCATGTAACTTTCCATTTTGGTTAGAGTAGGGATAGAATATTTAGACACACCAATTAAATGCAGGTAGGAGGGTCCATAAGTCCCATGATAGTTGTTACGGTAAGAGGATTGCTCTTTTATAATGAACGCTTTTCGAGGGCCAAGGCTATGGAAAGGAAATTTAGAGTGTTGCACGACATCACTCTTCACTATGATCCAGTATTCTGTCTATTTCTCCTTTTATATGAGCTTGTTTGTTTAATTTTGGGACATCGAGCCTACATATTTATTGAGCTATTAATTTAGGTTTTTGTTGATAGAATGTTCAAAATCAAAATTAGTAGAAGTTACTGAGGAAAACGAAGGAGAAATCGTTGGCCAAGATAAATGGAGACCACTACTTGACAATTCAATTTGGCTGCCACTTATTGTAAGGAGTTGATGAAGGCTCAACCTGGCAGTTCAACCTTGTGTGTTTAGGAGGCTTTATGTGTGTTTGAAGCCTTTAGTTGAGGGGTTTTATGATGGTTGTAGAATGGTCATAGGGCTTGATGGTTGTCACACCAAAGGATTCTACAAACAGCAGATTTTGACTGCAGTTGGCCTAGATAGCAATAATGGATTCTGGCCAATTGCATGGGCAGTTGTAGAGAAGGAGAATTATGAGACATGGAGGTGGTTCATAGAAGGATTGATGCAGGATTTGAATATTGTGAAACAAGAAAAATATGTTATCATATCAGACAAACAAAAGGTATGAAAATCTCTAATAGTTTATGGTATTAACTCTTTTCTTTTAATGTTACGTGATACGATTGCTTTCTGTTATTTCTTGCTCGGAAATTTGGAACAAGTAATCATCCATGTGATCTCTTGCCAAGGGAACGCTAGAAGGAATTGTGTGCAGCATATTTATAAGAACTTGAGCAGGGAACTTGAGGAAGAAGGCCGACATAAGCTGAGAGGCAGTGGGGAAGCGGATAAGCGGCTCCATTGATGTTATTCAAGAAAAGCGAGGCGCAAAGAGAGGAAAGGGCGCTCTGGGCAAACTCTGAACGAGTCACGGAGACATGGATAATGATGTGGAGATACTCGGGTGTGCAGACCACGATGTTAATCGAATGTATCCTGAGAATAGGAGGGCCAAAGCGTGCTACAGTGAAGCCTTGAGTCAGTACAATTCAAGAAAAGTCCTTGAGATTAGACAACTCATCGAGCACTTTTGTTATGTAATACTCAAAACAATCATCTTTTGTTGTTTGCCATTTGAGTCTTAGGTAGGTTATTGGCAGTGAACCAATTCTATTGCATTAAAACAGGGAATCATATTCCTTGTGAACCAAGTTTGTAATTCTATTGCATTAAAACAGGGAACAAGTATGGCAGTGAACCAAGCTTTTGTGAACAATATTGACATATGAATGAAAAGTAAGTTTTAGGATTATATTCATTGCGTTATAACTGAGGGGCCAATTCTCTTTTCAATTGACACACTTCAAACATTTGTGAGCTGTTTCAATCTCAAAACAATACACAATACAATGCTTTCCAACAAACACATAAATTTTGTTAATAGAAGGACCCCAATTTACATTATCCGTTTCACCATTGTGCCTTTCTAGACAATAAACACTAAAGCAATACAAAAACCCACAAATATGCCTTTGACGAATTTCTTCCAAAGCAGTTTTTAGTACAATTTCATTCTTGACCTTTCTTTCAAATTCTTATTTTCTTCATCCAATTGTACAATCCTATCTTCAACCTAAATCTAACCTTATACTCCACGGCCTGCTTTATCTTCTCAATTGTGTCCTTAGCGTTTCCTTGAGGAGGAGAATAATCCAACCCGTTCCGTCCATCCATGGCCTCTTTAATCAATCCAAATTAAGAACATCAAACAATTAATAATTAAAACGACAAACAATTAATACATACCCACGTTCCGTTGGACATGCCCAAAAGTCCAGGCCGGATTGGCATCGCCGTCCTCGATACATGCTGCCGCGTCTTTCACCCTGATACTTGCGAAGATTGTTGTTGTAATCATGAATAGATTTGCTTCGATTAAGATGTCCCCGAATGCCGAATTTCGGTTTCCCGAGTCGATTAAGGGATAGTAGTCAAATTAGGTTTTTTATTGAGTTTATATTTTGATTTGGGGATGGAAAAAATAGAGTGTTTTCAATTTATTTTTCTGAAAAGTAAAATTCTTTAAATTATCGCTACGAAGTAGTCGTGAGGTCACATGACCAATTTAACGGCCGTTGCAGGAAAATCGGCCGATTGGGACCCACTAGGACATATTTCAAAATGGGTGATCAAGTTATGCGTTTCTAAAAAGATAAGTGATCAACTAATTGACGTTGTGTAAAGTTAGGTGATAAATAATCTGAATTTCTTGCTTATTTTATTTCTCGTATTCTTTATTTTCCCTTTTATGGCTAAATATTTAATTATATAATAAAATATTAATTGAAAATAATATAATAAAAATATTGTTAACAAATTCAAGGATATCAAAGAAAGTAATATTGTATAATTGTACATTTTTTAGAATGAAGAAAAAAAGTAATTGAAATAAAAACATTATTTTGAAAATTAAAAAAAAAATTAAAAAAGTTAGAGGGGGTAGTGTGAATAACAATAAGATAAATGAAACTAAATACAAAAGAAACATAATATAAGTACACCAAATCAACAGTACATCACTTTTTGTGGGCTAGCAGAGATAACATTTGGAGTTTGGAGTAGTTTATAGATTTTACACCAGACTGAATTCAACGTCAGGCAAGACGCTGCAAGTTCTCTTAGGAGATGTATGATATCATCTTAGTTCAATTACCATCCATATTATTAAAATTGTTTAATTTGATTTTCGATCATCAAAAGTAACCAATATTACCGTCTTAATTAATTTACAAAAATTTTATTTGAATCAAAAGAATTGAAAAAAGTATATTTTGATATATTTTTCATCAAATATTGTATTCTTTATTCCTACATGTTTGAAAATTTTATCAAAAATAGAAATTTCAAAATTAATTTTAATTTTGACCAAATATAGCATAATGCAAATGAGTGAAAAGAAAAGTTGAAAGACAATTTCAAATCATTATGCAAAATCAAACATCTTTTTAAAAAATAGATAAAAGGACTTAGAGATGAACAATTGAGTTCAAATTCGAAAGTATACATCTTGAAATGGAGGCAGTGTTTGTCCAATTTCTATGGACCGAATCGTGTTGGAAAAACAAAAAATAGATGTTAAATTTCGGTCTCAAAATTGTTAAATGTCGGTCTCAAAAATATGATTAGACAAATTTAACCTTACTATATTTGATTGACTAAAATCTTAATAGCTATACACATTTATTGAAATTTATTCTCCAAAAACCAAAATTTGTTCATTTTTACGAGTTTGAAATTTATTCTTCAAATATTTAAATACATTCCTTTTTATGAGATTCTAAAACCAAAATCTAGAAACATCATGTCAAATTCCTTTTTATGAGATTTTTTTTTCTTCAGATTATTCACTTAGTGTATTTTAAATTTTTTTTTTGTGTATAACTAGAATTATATATCAATAGCATTAGTACGCAATAAAGTAAGATGAGATAAAGTTTTACACACCTGGAAGTATATACACCTGAAAATCTTGTATGCTCAAATTTTATTGAAAGATTTGAATTAATTTAAGAATAGGTAGATTTGAATATTTATTTTATTTAAGTTATCAATTTGAATAGTAAATCTAAATAAAAAATATAGAAATTTCCTATTATAAGAGATTTATTCTAATATTCATATAAAAAAGTAACAAAATTATAATAATTTAATCATATTTTTGAAACCGAACTTTAGCCGCTCCCAAACAAAATTGTTCCATATTTCAGTGAACTAATAAATGGACAATGGAGTAGTTTAGTGAGGTCAACAGACCAGCTGCCCATTTTCCATGGCTAGACAATTATTTATTTATTTGTAGCTATTTTATTTGTACGATTATCAAAAAGTTGTATCTTGGGTCTCCTATGGACTATGGGTCCGATAAATTGCACCCAAAGGTCAAAACATTATTATTTTTAATTGAAGCTTCTTCTATGCTCCAAGTCTTCAACTAGGGGTGTTATCAATTTAGTTCGATCCGAATATTAATTGGAACCGTGGTCAGAGACGATAACTAGCAGTTCTACCGGTTCGATCGGTTCTCTCTTATCGGATAATTTTTTTGAGGCAGGTTTGATTTTCACACCGTTTTGGGATCGGATCCCAATCAAAATCTCAAATAAAAGCGCAAATCAATAATTTAAGCGTAAAAATTGTACAAAATGATTTGGACATAAACAATAAGAAAATAAAATCATAAAAATCATCTAGAAGTTGAAATCATTAGACATTTTATCAACATCAAAACAAATATAAATCGAAATCAAATTCTATCAACATAGAAATCGAATTGGATTCCACATATGAAACGAAAATAATATAACACAATTGAGGCTCATATTCTTCATAAAATCATCACTGCTATATTATTGGGCCGATTCCACAGGGCCTGTTCTCGGGAAGTTCTCCGGTTATAAAGTCCACTAACAGCACTAGATCCAATCAGTTCAAGTCCTGCACTCCGTCAAATGTGAAACATCCAACGTTCAGGCCGAACGATTAAATAAAAAGATGACATTACAAGTAAATTTATCTCCTTGTAAAATGTATTGTGCAAGTTTATTTGATTTGTGTACATAAATGCATCAAAATTTAGTTAATTATCGATTTATTCCTGTATAATGGGATGAAGTTGCAATTTAGTCACAAATAGATAAACTATTGTAGATTAGTTCCGAAAGTAGTACAAATGTTGCAGTGTCATTCCGGAAGTAATCAATGTTGCAAATTCGTCTATATTCTAAGAGTTAAAAATATGGAAGATCTTAAAATATTATTCACTTTCAAGGATTATACAACAACATTTGTAATACTTTAAAGGATTAATTTGCAATAATATATATAATTACCTAATATTAAACTGCAATTTTATCCCAGAAACCAAATGGACAACTTCCTCCATCAAAATCCATGAAAAATGCATCGTGTTCTTGTTCCCAATATTATACTAGTTGTAGTACAAGATGATATGACGTGTCATATGCAACTGCAGTGATAAATAGTACTCCATTATTATTGATTATTATATTAATTTTGTAACATATTTTTATTAGAGTTAATTGTTAATATAGTTCCAAATAATCACGAGCTTGGTGTAGTTTAGTCTTGAATAATAATCTTTGTTGTGGATTGGTAGAAAGTAAATGAAATGTTGCGGTATGGTGCCGAAAGTAATGAATGTTAGCGTTGATTCGTGATTTGGACTTAAAGCAGGACCAATTCCTGATATTTGTTGCTTTCATGGCTCGAAATGCGGCCGCGTAGCGACCTTTTTGAGATTAAGTGTTATGATGTCATTTCTTAGGAGCCAGAAGCTACGCGATATCGCGCTATGTAAATTTATATTAGCAATTATATGCCAATAAAATAATTTAAAAGTCATTCCTAACTTCTAGAATTTATAGCTCAATTTTAACAGTTAATATTGATAATTTAATTTGTATGTCTTAATGACAATTTAGATACTATTTTTTTTCATAATTGTACTTATTGATAATTATTATTTTCATATCCTATGATGTTAAATATTTTTTTCTTATCTCGCTCTTAGATATAATCAAGCAAATAAATCAAAATGTTATGATTCAATACACTAATACCTTCTCTGTTTATCTATTATGAACTGATATATAGTCTTTATAATTCATCTTCAATAATCATCATAAATAGGCTTCATATATAATTACAGGGATATGACGACGTATGATTCAATACACTGATACCTTCTCTCAATACACTGATACCTTCTCCGTTTATCTATTATGAACTGATAGATAGTCTTTATAATTCATCTTCGATAATCATCATAAATAGGCTTCATATATAATTACAGGAATATGACGACGTATGATATTACCCCTTGCCTCCTTAGACGGAAGTATATTTGATGCATTGATCATGTTGTTATCATTATTCTACATAATGGATTAATGGTAATTATTGAAATTTTGTAAGGTCATATATAGTTACATATTTGACACACAATTCCACCCTCAGCACACACCACTAAAAAAAACTAAAAGAAAAAATATAGGCAGTAAATATAAAATGATGCATGGAACATATAGGTGGTCGTCTTGGATGGATTTGTTTTTGTTGAGGAATCGGAATCTTGCTTCACTGGCTAAGCTAGTAAGTAATATCAGCAACCTAACTTGCGATTCCAAAGTACCTAAGATTAAAAGGCTCCACCTACAGAAAAGCATGTTACCATTTCATTGCACAATCCAAAAGTATGTAGTAGTGACCACTTGATGATCATTTTGCCTTGCTTTGGCATGTTAATGGAGAATAGAACTCCATGGTTTAGACTTTAGAGTTGTAGGCAAAATAGCTTAGGGGGTTAACTAAGTTATACTGATATTATAACACTAGATCCTAGCTGTAACTTTCATTCATTCTTATTTGAATGTTCTACCTATTTGAAATTTTATAATATGGTATTTAAATATAAGAGCAGAGTAAGTAGTGTTTGTTTCCAAAGAACCACCTACTCGAAGTGTATAGTTAATCCACATATTATTATCAATTCTAAAACATTTATTTAAGATGCTTGACCAACATTTTAGAATCTCAATTAAGGTAAAATTGACTCCATCTTTTCAAAACTATCTACACAGTTTTAAAATCTTTGGACAAAAGTGTAATAACTCATACTAAACCATTGGTGGCAATTAAAGTGCAACACTTAAAATATTGAGGATTAGAATGCAATTTTTGTTCCGGATTTAGGCTCATTTATGGACTAATATAGAGGTACTTGCCGATTTGGTTCTAGATAGTGGGATTAAATTGTATTATAGTGTGATTAAATTGCATTTTAATTACGAATAATTATATTATTGTGATTAGTCCGGAAGAGTGGTACAAAGTTCTGATATTATCACCAGAAAGTGGCAAATGTTCTTGGCATTGACCTCTGACTTTTTTGGGGCCAGATTCTGACGTTTGTCGAACTTTCGGGGGAATAAATTATAGCAACTTGTGTGCCGTTTTAAATGGGCTTAATCGTCAATCTTCTCTTATTGGAACTAAACTATAAGCTGTCACACTATCTGAGACTAAATCGGCAATTAACTTACTAATTTACAATGTGAAATTTATCAAAGATCAAATCACAATGAGATTACACTTCCTGGTCTATTACGATTGGCTAACTTCGTGTTATGCGGAATCTTATCGTAGAGGTGAATAAGGATTCTATTTATCTTTTTTGAGACTTTAAGCAAAAGTTGAATTACAAATTTAGCAAATTAATTACGATTAATTAATTTAAACTACCCCACACTTAATAAACTAATAATTATTTATAAGTCCAACCCTACTCCTCCCTTGCACCACTAAACCTCAAAGCAACCACTTTTATCATCCCAACCAACACTAAAATGGCCCCAAAACATACCCTCTCCTATGCACTTCGTCCGGGGTTTCTTCCACCCGAACACCGCAATACTCTCACTCTCCGTGGTGGCAAAGTTGGTGACAAAAAGGTTACCACTCGTGTGACTCTCCATGATACGGATTTGGTAAATAGTCAAGTTTGGACAAAATTTCAGTTTCAAGGGTGGACCACTTTTATCACAACTAAGTCTCCGATTTACGAGCACCTTATCCTTTGGTTCTATAGACATTTGGAGTTTAGGTTTTCTGTGATTGAGGCTACGATTTGTGAAGAGGGTTGTATGTTTATTCAGAGTGGTATGCAAGTGTTAAAATTTGATCATGACGATTTTTTTTTGAAGATTTTGACCTAATGAATGTAGGTTTTTGTGATTTAGAGGTTAAAACTTGGCCGTCTGATATGGTTGTTGAATTTCCTGATATATTATTTCTGATGATAAGTTTTTACTTAAGGTAATTCAAAGTGTGATCCTTCCCACCAACAACAATTGTATGAAGTTGTCTCAGATTGAAACCATAGTGCTATATAGGATTAAACATCAATTACCTATAAATCTATCTATCCTTATTATGGCTCAAATTCACTCTCCTGTTAATAGGAGTATGGTTAGCTATTATCCCCATGGGCTAGTGGTCTCACACATAATGATGAAATGGAACATTCTCCGGGTACCGCAAAATGCACCTCGTATGTCTTTGGGGGTTATTGCATCATCAATTGTTAAAAAGATGGGCTTTCAATTTGAGAATGGAATTCTAGTAGCTAAGACGGTTTAGCCTGTTAGTACCTCTGAAGGTAGTGTTAAACTCCCGAGAACTGGTCATGTTTGAAGCAACAGGTACATCTGGAGGAGCTGAAAATGTTGTGAGTAAAAATGTCGTGGGAGGTACAGAGAGGGGGTGCTGAGGGGGCAGGACATGGTGAGGGAACACAGATTCCTCAGTGGCTGGATGATTTTACTTTTGATGACATACATGCTGGGGTTAGTGGACCAACTCATTCATCTATTGAGGCACAACTAGTTGAAATTCGACAGCAACGAATTGAAATAAGGCAGGAGCAAGCAGTGCAGCGGGCTTGCCTCTCAGGGATTATGAGATTTCTTACCTGCTGGGGTAAGAAACAAGGAGCTTCTGATGATGATCTGCATCAATTGCAGTTTTCAGACCTATATCCGGAGAAGCCCTGATTTATGTTCTCATTGTTATGAGAATCCTCCCTTTTTGTGGATAACAAAGGGGAAGAAAGTTTATGTCATATTCTTGCAGTTTATTCTTCTTTTGTTTATTTTATGCTTTCTTGCCACGTTAGTATTTTGAGACTTTTGGTTGATGTTATTTGATTTTTGTGGCGTTGAATCATCTGTTGTTATTGTTTATTTGTTGCATATGCTGAGGGGGAGCCTTTATACTGTGGTTCTTATTCCCCTCGGCATAGCGTAATATAATGTCAACCAAAAAGGGAGTTTGTTGATCGAAGATACGTTGCTTCGTTATTTTGATGATAACAGGTACGAATACTAATGAGTTGTTGGAGTTGACTTATTTCAAGCTGATCGAGGCATAAATTTTAAATAAATCGTTGAAGATCGAGACTCTCGAAGATTTAGTTTTAGTTAGGATCTTTGTAAGAAATTCTACTTTCGGGGAATAATTAAGAGTGTTGTCTTTAAAAAATGTTTTTAATACTACGTTCTTTTTAAAAGATAAATTAGTTGTTGAATTGGTAGAGGAAGTTCGGTTTTTAAGTTTGATTATTAAAACCATTTTAAGTTCGACTGATATGACTTTGTGTCATAAAAAGATTGAACTTAAAATAGGGTTAGTTGAAAATCAAACCCTAAAAGCGAGTCTTTTTATTTTGGTTGAAAACCGGCTTTGAGGGGTAAATGTTAGGGACTTGGAGGCGAGTCAGAACAGAATCTCCCCAAGCGCCGTCTACATTTGGACTAGGTTTTCGGAAGGACTTGATTAGGGACTAAGGGCGAAGTCAAGACAAGTTCGAGCAAGTCCACCCCAAGCCACCGTCTTTTTGGGCGTGGCTATTAAAGGATTTAGTCGATGCTTACTTTGAGTCGAGAAGCAGTCTGACTACGGGTTTACACTAGCCGTTAGGGTTAGTCGGGACTTGTTCGGGACATGGTAAAGTCCCTAAACAAGTCCCGATTACGCTTCTTTCAAAACTTATAAAAGCCAATTCAAAGCAACTTTTAACCTACCTCTTTCAATACTTTTTACACGTTTTTCAAAAGTATTTTCTAAGCATTTCAAAAGCTAAAAGGCACTCGAAAGTAGTCCACGAATTAGATTGATAGAGTTTCATAGCGTTACATTAAAATCTTTTATTAGATTATTTGTGTTAGTGAAATCCTGGGTAGTTGCTTGGGTTCTTAATCTGCGAGATTAAGAGGTTGAAATCCTAAAAGTGGGGATTTGAGTTTCTAGCATAGGATTGCTAGGAGTTGTTGTATTACCACATTTTGGAGTTGCTTGCTTGTACGAACTCGGAGTTTTCTCCATATTCATAGTGGTGATCGTTACCGAAATCCCCAGATTGGAAAGCCGACGATCGAGCACTTAGGGTAACCGAAGCTCGCTAAAATCTCCGATTCATTTATTTCCCTTGTCTTTCATTTTGTTTATTTATATTATTATTTTCACTTTCCTCTTTATATAAATTAAAATAAATTCTTATATTCCATATTCTTAATTGTCTAAGGTAATTACATTGATAAAATTTGTAATTCAATCTTAAAAAATTGAAATATAGTTTAATCGCTTGTGCCTCCCTACAGGATAAGTATTCCGTCAAATAACTTAGCTTCCTATATTCTTAGAAATTTTGTTTGTTAAATGTAAGCTATGGCTGAAAATTGAAAATTGAAAGCTGAATATACAATTTAAATTCTAAACTGAATACGAATAATGAAAATATTTAGATGTTTGATAACGAGTTTAAAAAGGGCTTACGAATTAAGTTGTATTGACAATTTTTCCTTAACTTAGTTCATTTATATATATGAATCATATATTAAATAAATAATACTATAATATATAATTAAATAATAAATATTATTAATTAGATTATAAATATAATAATATGATTAAATAAATATTAAAAATATAAATAAATTATAAATATCATTAAATAAATGTCTAAAATTCAGAAAAATAACATATAAAATTCAATAAATTGATCAAGCATACATAATGAAAATTGGATAGTAGATAATGTAGCAAAGTCTGGCCAGTTGGCGATTTGATCACGTAAGATTAATCGTATATATTTGATCTTGTATTAAAGCGTATTGATACATTGAAGAGTCTCCATTTTATTGCCTTATAAATTCATGTACTACTCGTCATCAAAGCTATTCAAAGGACATAATGCATTATCGACTCACGAATAAAAATTGTGCATAGCCACATGCTTCAATACGATATTTCTTTGTGTTGGAAAGCGGATAAGATGTAAATCACGTGAGAATTGGAAACCGTCACCCCAGAACTCGAAATCGCGTTCAATAATGACATTTCTCAACTTCACATGTGCTCTATTGAAAAGTTCTTCACTTGTCCGTGGAAGGTTATTTTAAAAATCTGCCAACCAATAATGCACATTGCGATATGGAGCCATGAAACCACAGGTATGTGAGTATGCCGCACCACACAAATAATACTTATCTACAAATTATGCGCCAATTGGATATATATCAAGTTATTTCTACTTTTTTTCTACAAATAAGCCGACTCACATAATCGAAAGAGAACATAAACAACAAAAAGAAGAGCACCAAATTACATATTAGATATGTGTAAGATCAAATAAAAACAAAACTTGAGTAGATATTAAGAACATATTAGATACACTACTAGAAAATAGGGAAAGGAGGCCGCTCGATCCGTCTCCAAACCGTCTCTATTGTCAATTGGAGGCGGGATTAGATTCGAGAGGCTTGTCCGGCACTTTTATGAATCTCTAAATCCTTTACGCGTCTCACGTCCGACTAGAAAATAAGCCCGCGTAATTTAGGTGCTTCAGCGACTCGACCCGTCTCCAAAAGAACAGGCTTCGATCCCGTCTCAAAAGAACCCGACTCGACCGTCTCCGCATATCGGTAAAACCCGACTCCATATACGCTCGAACCGACTCCATATAACCGACTCCAAGCCCGGCTCCATAGAACCGGCTGAGCCGATCTCGGGTTTCCACATAAAGCCCCAATCCGACTCCGATCCGTCTCCGCGTTCGAAGGCCGTGCAAAATTAGAAAGTCCCGTCTCGTCCCAGCCTGCATTTAAGCGGCCAGTTCTTTTTAATATGGCGAACATGGCTACTCCAAACCCATCAAATCATAAAAACAAATATCAAAGATTTAATTCATCGACTCGTACAAACAAATATAAAAACATCAAAGATTCGAACATAAAAATATAATAATTCATAGAACAAATACATATTAAACATCAAACATATTAGCATCATATTCATATATAAACATCAAACATCAAAAGCGTATTAAACATTCTATTCATATAAGCATCCAAACATTAATTTACACTTATAAAAACAGCTCAAACATTGACCTAAAAATTAAAATAAAAAACCCAATTACCTATTTGAAACTTGAATATAGTATTTCCTACAAAAGTAACAAATATAAATTACAAATATATTCACAAATATAAATTAGATACAAAATAAAAAAGTGAATAAAGTATTAATAATTACCTCTTTTAAAGTCACCTCTGAAATAAAATCAAATTTAATGTTAGTAGACCATAAAATTATGGAAATGAAATTAATAACGCAAAATAAAATGATATTATGTTGTGGAGTTTAGAAAAATGGTTAGAATGATGATAATGTAAAGAGATATATATAGAGAAAATGAGATTACGGAATCCGTCTCATCCGACTCCGTCCGACTCCGTTTAAAAGTAGCTTTTTTGAATTTCCCTCAATTTTGCTTAGGAGAGGCGGGAAATATAGAAGTTGAAAAACCGTCTCGTCCCGTCTCCCGTTTGGACGTCATGCCGTTTCGAGTCTCCGTTACGGAAAAAGATTGAAGAAATTTATTTCGAGCCCGTCTACATTCCGTCTCTTTCAGGACTCACATAAATCTGAGGAAAGAAAAATCTGATTTTCTGAGCCAAACTCCACTGTCATAAACCTGATATGAAGAAGCAATAAATACATATCAGAGTTTTTGAACACATGCTCAAGAAGCAATAAATACAAAATACAATACACTTTACTATACTTTCATTTGTGCATTTCAATATGAAGTTTAATACAAAGTTGCAAATTAATATGAAAAACTTGTAACTTAAATATTTGATTATTTAATTGTCTTCCGAGGAGTTGTCTTCGCAAATCAATAAATCATGTAGCGTTCGGGATAGATGCGGCTAAATGTCAGAACCATCTCATGATCGGATACGCATAGATTCTCCTCTTGACAATAGCAAAAATGCCGGGTTCGACAACGGCTTAGCGTCATTGATTAAATCAGCCAAAGGCAGGGGAGGAGGTTGTTGTTAATACAACTGGAAGATATCTTGATATCAGGCGGAGACATCATTTTGCATATGAGTCAATCGACTGCGACTTCGCGCGATTCGATCAAACTGGGCACTTGTTGCCTATGATCTCTCCCTTTGCATTGATACGGAAGATAGTATCTTTGTTGTGCACGAGATGCTAGGATAAGCGGGTCATCTTTAGAACCTCTTGCTTTTTGTGTTTGGTTTGAACCATTCCATTCTTGATTGCACTTGCGTCCACTTGCTAGTGTCAAACCATAAACATTTGAAGGGGCAGCGGTGTGTGGCTTTCAAACCAATGCGACAACCACGAATCTCCTCTAAGGCCTTAGTAGTCGGCATGATAAATGCGTCTTGGTAGCGTGAACCGCCCGACACAAACACACGTATTGCCAAAGTGCTTTTTATTACCATCGCCTGATATCAAAATAGTACCGTTGATGTAGTACCCTTTATACCTTTTAATTTATGGTACATGACCTAATGAAAGAATTCTCGAGGGTAATAAGGTATTGTCATCGTATTATTCCGTCACGTACTTTTTGAAACCATTAAAATTGTTAGTAACGCCGCGATTTCTCAAATGCGTCACATGCGCGCCGAGTTCAACTCATCAAAGCCCAATCATGGTAGATCCTAAAACAAAGCGTTATACGTTTAGTTAAGTATTATATCACATAAGAATTGATTAATTGGAAATGCTAAATATACACTTCTTGAAGAGTTTCGTAGCCGGTATTGCACATAGAATATACACATGAAAGCGGTGTTGTATAGTTCTTCCATCAATATCTATGCTTCACTACAAGCGTGCCACGTCTGAGTGAAACAATGGCAAGCGAGTTGGGGTCATCCATCGATCGGTACATGGTGCCTCCGCCCGAGAGTAAGTTTAAGTTGGTTTTAAATCCGCTTCCCTCGTCACGTTGAACAAAAAGTTTGAAACCTCTTTGACCAAATAACTTGCCTCATGTGACCCTTAACCGCATTGTCTTTGACTTACACTAATTTCTTCAAATGCCCCTAAATATCTCTACAAACATTTGTAAGTTAGTTAGATGAGTAAATATGGAAATAGTATGAAATATAATAAAGGTAGAAAAGCTGCGACTCGAAGATACGTCCCCAAATACATCTTTGGGACACTCACGTTTAAAAAACCGTATGGCAAATGTAGTGGTGTTCCGTTACATCAAAAAAAGCGAAGGTGGGAATATCTTCTCCATCTTACAAATTATCTCGGCAGTATTACGCCCAAGGGTACTCCCACGCGTTCCGTTTAGAGTTGTTGGCGTATGTAGCGAAAGAAACACCCATTTCTGTGATTGTTTCCCAGCTATGGGATTTAGGCGGGATATGGCCCAGTGCTACGAGGGAAGTAACCGTTGGACAATAATATGAACATCATGACTTTTAGTCCGCTAAAGTTCACATTTCTTGCCGTCTTGCAATGCTTGAAGCGTATCCATCGGGTAATTGTAGGCAGGGACAACCGTTTCACGAAATCTTTACATTCTTGTGGGGTTAATATAAGTAAAGCTTTTTGGTTTTATGTTTCTCACGTGACTTTCCGCATATGCAACTCGAGTCTCGAGCAATGAGTACGAATGTCAAGTCTACGACGTTCGTTATCTTTTATTGCTTCCGGGAACATCATTCTGATGTATGTAATAAATTTTCACCATTCTTTCTTCTCCGTGTCGTGAAGTGGATGTTGTGTCGATTTTTTTGAAATGCTTGGAAACGATAACTCAACTCCCAAAATATACTTTTCTTACACGGTTGCTGATGAACATTATACTTGATTATCTATAATTTTGAATATTGACCTTTTCACAGAAGCATTCGAGGACGCGACCAGCTGGCATGCTCTGAATATATCGACTCAAATCGTTCCTTACGGTGCAGAAGTGCGGATAAATTGTGTCCCACTAAAGGCATTTTTTGCATTCTAAAGGATGTCCTATAGGCAAAGAAGGGCCGGTGGCAATAGGAGCCGGCAATGTTTCGACGCCTGCTTAAAGTCGAAATGCCGAGTATTTTCCATCTGTCTGGGCAAAGCAGCACTCACGTGTGTGCTCCAACGAGATAACATTCCATATGCGAGAGAAAGGGAAATCGCTAATCGTCCACATCAAAGCAACCCTCAAGTTGAAATTTTTGTTAGTTTGATGCGTGAAGGTCTGATACCAAGTATTCATGACTCATGGCTGTTGTCCAATTAAAGGAAAACATCAATATACTACTCTGGGATTTTTTGGCCACTGGTATAATTAGAGATAAGAACATATATAGTTCCTTCATACACAATCCACGGTGGTAAATTATATACACGAGATGATCAGCTGGCCAGAGGCCAGCGCCCCAAAGCTTTCCCCGAGCCGGGACTAAAACCGTGAACGAGCCGATGCGAACATTTCTTGCCTTTTCTTTGAAAATCTGGATATGTTGCGTCAAGGTACTTCCAGGCACCGTCCCTCGGAGTGAGTCATCCGTCCGGGCTCTGTTTGTGTCAGGGTGCCAAAATGGCCATCTGAAATTTTGTTTCATAGAGCATATATAGATTGAGGCCGGACCTAATGGTAAGTAAACCCAAGGAAACCTTTCGCAATGTCTGTGCGTTTATTCCGTCCTTCTTGGCTCGTATCTACTCTCACTTGGCTTGTATTGCGATTCCAACATTTAAACAACAGCCAAAACAACATGCGATTATTGGCCAGCGTGTGACGATTTTACATTTTGGGCAAGAATAGAGGACTCGGCAATCTTTTGCCTCGCTTAAAAATCATCCGGTATGTTCTCCCGTTATTCGAATTACAACGGCTTGATTATGAAACCCGCAATTTGGAAGCATTCTGCGGCGTTTGCGACTTCGGACTTGAGGTAACAGGTTGAGTAGTAATGGATAACTTTGTCTGGTCGGTCTGACCGTCCATGCTTAATTTGGTTTACGACTGTAGTCATGTATGCTTTTGCTCCTCTGTTGGTTCTTCTACAGCTTGGTGGTAGGCGTCCCCAATTCAAGCGTGAATGCAGATGCACGTAAAGTTGAGCCAAATGTGACCGTATGCATATCTTTTGATTCTCCACGAAACCCGACATTAGCGGTGAATGCAGCAACCATAAATGCATGAAACAACATTCTCAGAGGAGAATAAATCTGAGGAGCAAAATTCTCGCCATGATAGACCATGTGGAATATCCTGACAAAACCATTACTAATCGGAATGTAGCTTCAGCTTACGCTTTAAATCCAATGGCATTTCTATTTTGACACCTCCGACACGGACATGCTTTATCAGGCAATGCTCGTTGGCCAAGAATGATTTTTATGACATCCATAAATTTGATACACCGCTCCTTATATTCATCACGTCGAGCCTTTATTATCGCGATAACGATTAATATACATCCAGAAAACGATCTTGAGCCATTTGTAACTAAATGTATTGAAATTAAATTTGGGTTACTAAATAGTAAGAAAAGAGACAGTGGAATGGCGTACGCTTATACCCAATAACTTAGGTTATAATTAGTGATTGATAGAATATCACTAACAATTGGGCGAAATCTTCAATTTAAATTTGTGGATGATAGTGGTTTTTGATGGGATGGGTTTTTTGGTGGAGGTGCGTTTTTTTGGGTTGAGGGGTGTTTTTTGATAGTGTTTTTGTGGATGATAGTGTTTCTAATCTGTTTTGTTTTTTAAAGTTATTTACTTGAGAACAATTAGTAGCGGGATGGAGACGGGATGGAGTCGAGATCTTTAAATAATGTTTAAATATAATAATACCTATGGAGGCAGTATGGAGTCGGCTTTATTTTAAAGTTATTAGGCAGGGATGATAGGCAAGGATGGAGTCGGGTATTTAAATAATGTTCAAATATAATAATAATACATATGGAGACGGTATGGAGTCGGCTTTATTTTTAAAGTTATTGGAGACAGGATGGAGACGGGATGGAGTCGGGTATTTAAATAATGCTTAAATATAATAATAATACATATGGAGGCAGCCTTAAGGTCGGCTTTATTTTAAAGTTATTGGAGGCAGTATGGAGGCGGGCCGTCTCCATACCGTCTAACAAATGGAGAGCGATATGTAGTGGTATAAAATGGAGGCAGAGGATGGAGACGGGCCCGTCTCGCGTCCGTCTCCATTACAGGCTGTTTAATGGTTTTTTACAATTTTTTTGATTCCACGATTATTAGTGGAGGCCGTGCAATCACGTCTCCATTTTGAACAATATTTAATGGTTTTTATAATTTTGATTCACGATTGTTAGTGGAGATATTATATTTGAAAATAACAATGTATTGGAGATATGATATTTGTAAATACTATTGAATTAGTGGATATATTAACGTGTGATGGGTCATTAGTGAAGAACAAAGATCTTATAATATACATCATACATGCATGTAATGTAATCATAGTATATGTGATTATGATTGTGTTATAACATAATATACGACAATATATAACATGTTATTAGTTATGATTGATTTAAAACATATAATATACTATAACACAATGTGTAGATTGTTTTTTTGTTAAATAAATACAAGTACCGTATGTGAATGGGGTTACAATACTTTAAGAATGTGAAAGTGCAATTTTTTAATAAATCCTGACTCAAAACCGTCTCCATTTCTTACATACGTCTCCATTTTGGACACCGTCTCCGTTCAGGTCTCCATTGGGTAATTTTTTTATACCCGTCCCGTGAAGTCCCGACTCGTACCGTCTCAGGTCGGTGAACCTACGAGAAAACCCCGGATGAAAATGGCGGTTCAGGCACGCAGAAAGCAGGACACCAACCACAACAAGAAGCCGACCTGACATCTAAGCATAGCCAATAAACAAACAAACCTGACAAATAATTCAATAATAAGTACATAACACAATAATAAAGTACATAACACAAGAATTCAATAATAAAGTATATAACACAATAAAATTCAAATGTACATAACCTGATAAACACAAAGCTACATAAAGACAAATTATCGAGAATACAATGTATCAATCTAATCCGCCCGTATAAATCACAGAGTGAAACCGTCTTAATTTTGCAGGGATGTGGGGAAATCGGTGTGAGGGCATGTACGGGTCTCGATCGATGCTCACATGGGTGAGGCGTGTATGCTTGAGGTGGAGTGTCGTCCCTCCCGTAAGGGCCAACAATCCGATCGCCGTGGAGCTACCATGTGTAAATCATTTGGCGTACTGTCGGTACGGGTCAGCTGGAAAGGCTGCCCTGTACTAACTTGACATAGGCGTGACCTAGCCGATAGGCCTCCAGCGATTTTCTACGCTTCATTTGACTCCTCCTTGTCCCGACTTCACATTTTCCAACTCCTCGGCAAAGGGCTCTATTTCTCTCCCTCTTTCTGCCCTCTTTCTTTTCGTTAAGCACTCCTCGCACTTAACCGCTGAGCTCCTCGAACCCGGCATCGGCTGGGCGGAGGTGGTAGTGATATAAACTGAATCGTCTACAGCCAGGCTTCGTAGCAGCAGACTCGCGACACGAGCTTTTGCCGCCGCTGATCCGCTGGGCGGCGTCCGTAAGAATCATGAAGTCCTTCACCGGTGGAAGCGTACGGATCTTTATCCTCCCCGTAGGCCTCGTGGAAGAGCTACGCACAGCATTCACATTTTGAACACGTTCTACTTAATAAGGGCTCGATATTTAAAAATAAACAAACAAAAGCGATAACTATTTATAAAAGCTAAGCAATTATTATAACGACTAGCTATTCCTGACTAACGAATTCACAATTAACGACTAAACCTTCAACTAACTATAACAAACTAAATATTCAAACAAACAAAATAAACTATTCAAGCTATAACAAACTAAACAAGCGCCCACACTAAAGCTATAACAAACGATATTTAACTAACTATAACAAGCTAACTATTCCTGAAACTAAACAAACTAAACAATTCAAACATAACTATTCCACAACTATAACTATTTACAAACTAACAAACTAACTATTCACAAATTATAACATAACTATTCCACGACTATAGCTATTCACAAACTAAACTATTCAAACTAACTATAACTAACTATAACAAGAATGCGATATTTAAAAATAAACAATTCACAACTAACAAAAACATAAAAAGCGAACAAGCGAAGAAGAAGCAATTCAACTAACTAACTGAGTCAGCACAATTCGATATTTAATCCGCAAACAAAAACATATAAAATGAACAAACTAATATACTTACAAAGGCCATGTCCAGCGAATTAAAAACTAAACTTCGCCCGTCTCCTCGAGGAGTATCGCATCCGCCTTGTTCATCTTAAAACCAGGGATATCCGGTGGTGAACTCCTGCTTTGATCTTAACTGCTCCACAGAAACAAAAGCCCAAAAAGAAAACTTTAATTAGATATTCAACACAAAATCTTAATAACGGATCTTTATCATCAGCCACTGGCGCCCGAACTCGTCGATTACGACTACTTGTCTCGCGATCCGGCCGGCGCTCGTCCCATCGATAGCCGAATCACGCTCCCAATCGGACGGCGGAGGTACACAGTAAGGCAGTGCTGCGTAATCAAATCCGACTCGCCATCCGGTACTCGAGAGAGTGCTTCCCTCTTCATGGGCGTCAAAGAAGTTTCTCGGCTTCTTACAGCGGTCGCTCGAATAACTTTGATTTGAGCACGCTCATCACGTCCCATTTTTTATCGTATATCTCTCACCGAAGAAACAAATAAAACAAAATCTAATTAGACTACTATTTACTAAAATATTTTAAACAACTTTTGATTTTTTGCAAAATACTTACTTGGAGCGATTTCAGGATAGTCCACCAATCTCTATCGATTTATGCGAGGGCAGGCAGTCGACCCCCGCGTCATCATCTCGGAAGAACCTCTTCACATCAGAGCCGCCGCCACATAGCCTAAAGTAAAAATGTAAAACGTGAAAAGTTAGGAAACATAAATAAAAAATATAGCTATTTCAATAAATTTAGACAATATTAACAAACTTACGAATTATGTACGTCTACAACTCAACCACCCATGGGGGACCGTCTAGTAGACGAGTCATCTTCACCGCATAGCGGCGTCTGTGCAGCATCTTGATGCAGTGCGTCCCAGTCCGATCCGTCGCCATCATCATCGCATCGTTGTCGAGACATGGCAGGGCTCGTGCGTCGTCCCCGTGAGTCTCTGGAAACGGTAGGAAGAGACCTAGTAGGGGCGACTCGAACCCGGCGTAAAATTCGGTCTAGAGATAAACCCTTGCCGGCCCCGTGTGTGGCAACAAGCGATAATAAGTAGTGGGGGAGGCCCGACTACTGCTATCACGAGAAGGGGCGAAGTCATCCCGGCTGACTATCTGAAGTCTCAGAAGCGCTTTGGAGGAGTCGGCGTGCCCATCATTCTCAACGAGCACCTCGTTCCCGCTGCTTATTATTGCACTTGCGTGCCATACGCACAATCAAATTAGAAACATTAGAAATATTTTATCGATAAAACAACAACGATTCAACTATTGAGCCATTCAAGCGACAAGCTAATCAATATTCAACAATTCAGCTATTGACTATACAACTATTCAACGCTTCTCAGCTGTATAAACTATTCAAAAGCTACTGACTATATTTAACTATTCAACGGTATAAACTATTCAAATGACAAGTAATCAACTATTCAAACTATATTCAACTAATCAACTAATCAATATATTAAAAGCTATATTCAACTTTATTCAACTATATTAAAACTATATTCAACTATAACAACTATTCAACTATATTGACTATATTAAACTATTCAATTATATTCAAATAATATAATATAAACTATTCAAAAGACAACTAATCAAGCTATTCATATATTTATTTATTCAGCTATATTGACTATATTAAACTATATTCAACTATTCAACGATATTTGACATAATATAAACTATTCAAATGACAACTAATCAACTATTATTTATATTCAAGCTATTGATTATATTATTTATTCAACTATATATTCAACATAATATAAACTAATCGAACCATAGCAATTCAACTATTCAAACGACAACAATTCAACTATTCAAGCGACAAGCTATTCAACTATTCAAGCGGCAACTATTTGAACTATTAAGCTAGAATAAACTTCGAAATTACACTCGAATATAACTAATCGGAAAAAATTAACTACTCGATGTACTTTCGAATATAACTATTTATTTATTCAACATTACAATTACCGAATTTATTAATTATTCAACTATTTGAAATATTAGAAATAAACTAATTCGTAATAACTAACTAAAAATAATAAACAAATTCGAACATAATCCAAAATTAAACATAATCAAATAATAAAATTAGAACATAATCAAATTAAACATAGAAATCTAATAATCAAACATAATCAAATAATCAAATAATACTTGAAAATTAAACATAATCCAAATAATACAAAGATAATAAACTAAAATTAGCATAAAATTACAGCAATCAATTGTAGATGAGGTGGGGGTTTTTGTGACTTCGAGATTTTACTGGGGGGCCTGAGGCCCCATTAGAGGAGGCGATTTATGAGCCGGTGGTGGTGGGGGGGGGGCGGCGGAACTATGGAAAGGAGGTTATGAGGTGGTGGTGGTGGAGCCGCCGGTCGTTTTCGTGTGGGGGGGAGGGAAATCGGCGACAATGGGGGGGGAAGGGCTATATCGGCAGCGACAATGGGGGTCAGCGTACGTATGGAGATGAGAATGGGGGGGGTTGAATTGAATTTAGTATTTTAGGAATGAGACGGGATAGAGGCGGGGTTATTTGTTATTTATAATTATTTATCAATAGAGCCAGGAAGAGGTCGGGCGTATTTAAATTGCTCAATGGAGATGGCGGGAGTCGGGCATATTTAAATTTTATAATTATTTTTATAAACATTGGAGACGGTATGGAGTCGGGGCCTATTTTATTTTATTTTTTATATTTTTTTTGAAATTTTTTTTACTAATATCACGGCCAATCTTGTCTCGAACCCATTTCGAAGTATAAGCTTGGAGTTTGAGTTTTGGTAAAGTGAACCATTTCATGGCTCCAAATTTGGAGTCGAGTTTCTTACGTCTCTTTTTACTTGAGAGTTATTACAATCAGTGATATTTGTAGCAAAGAAAATGAAGGCTACTTCAGTAAATCTACGCTAAACTGGGAAGGTAAGAAATAGAGAATAAGTACTCCTAACTGGGACATTATAACCAAGCACTCTAACCTTCATCATTGAGTACTTCCATATGGTTTTCATAGTTAAGAACCTGGAATCATCTTAAAAATATGCTTTTGGTTTTCTTTAGATATTTTAAGGCTATACAGGACTTCCTGGTCAATTATAATATTCAATTGGATATCAACTTAAATGCTAGCCATTCAGTTTCAAATAATGGTATCAACATATAAGAATTTATATATTAGTATCTTGTGCAATAATTTTGAGCAAAAAATAATGAAGTTGTTAGGAATCAAATGGATTAAACCAAGTAACATTTCAAATATATCACAGCTATATCAGATCTTGAACCGTATGCAGTAAGACATTGTTTAATCGATTATAAAGATATTGATACCAAAAGAAAGTGAACATTAATAAGCAACTATATATCAATTAACAAAACATAAATACATTGACTAAAAAATAGAGAATTAAATTAAAACACAAAGAATTAAGAAGGACAATAGAAATGTTATAATCATCATCAGGCCATAAGCCTTAAGTATTTGTTGATGTATAAAGGATAAATTGAAGTTTTATAATGAGACTAATTATTATAACTAATAGCGTACTATGTACTCGCAGTAGAGTTTAAATACACATTTTACTAGAAGAGGCGTTGCGAGATAGAAAACTGTTATTGGAGGCAGCCATGGTACATGATAACTACTTTGGAGGAATTGCGGCACGAAAGGGGGAGATCTTGCTGTTACGTAGAGTCCAAGTAGAGAAAGATTCTCGAAGATATTGATTGAAGATTTGGAAGATCTCACGTCTGCCGTTTTGAGTAAAGTTGAATAAGATCACAGGGAAGATCTTATGGGTTATGGAAAGCGACTAGGAGTCGACTCTGAGGAGTTTCATTGCTTGTCGTCGATCCGTGTATATATATATGTGTTAGGCTTTTTCACAAGGAAGCACGACTTTTATTGATACACAGGGAGAACCTATTCGAGAAGAGACAACCTCACGGCCCAGAAGGAACAAAGTGGAGTGTAGGTTAGTTGTATTAGTAGTTACTCACATAATTTTACTAATTTGATGTACGTGTGTTATATTATTATAACATACTTTTGATAGAGAATATTGTAGTGATTCTTGTGAGTCCACACTGGGAGAGTGTGTGACAAGGAGGGTTAGAAGATAGGTGGATCCTAGTCTTAGATACTTGTAATTGAAGAGGTTGAATTAGAGCGGCGAAAGCGTGGAGTGCGTGTATAAATCACTGTAATTCTTCAAATATTAGTGGAATCGCTTCCTAGAGGCCGGGTTGTCCACCAAGGCGTAGAGTCTTCGTGTACCGAGGCCCGGAACAAGCGTATTATTTATTATGCTTTAATACGATTATTTTTCGTTGGTTTTAAATTATGTAGAAGTGTCTTGACGGTTGGAAGAATGACTTAGTATATTATTGGCGATTGGCTTTTCGGTGGTATGGGCGGGTACTCGATATCTGAGGTAAAGGTCCGAGTGAATCAATGGGAAGCAAATCGGGGAAGAGGAGTTACATCTCACCGTCCCCAATTTGGATAGATAACTACCACTTATTGGAAGGCTCGTACTTATTTGCCTTTCTCGAATCTGTAGACTCGAACACAAATAAATTTCTCCGTGGATGGACGCCGCCCACTCAAGTTCTTGTTGAGGGAGAAGAGCCTGTTATCAAATCGGAGGTTGATTGGACTCCTGTTGAGGATGAACTTGCACTAGGAAATGACAAGGCATTGAATGCTATCTTTAATGGTATGACCCCGAATGTGTTCAAAATGATCAGCAAATGTACTGTTGCAAAGGAAGCTTGGGAGATATTACAAACTGCCTATGAAGGAACTCCTAAGGTGCGGATGTCTAGACTGCAACAACTAACAACTAAGTGAGGCTTGGCTAAGATGGAGGAAGAAGAAACTATTAGAGTACTTGTGTCGAATCAATGACATGGCCAATGAGTCCTTTTGCACTAGAGAGAACCCATGACAAATGAAAAATAAGTGCGGAAGGTTAGAGATCTCTCCGCAAAATTCGAAAACAAATCACTTGCCATTGAAGAAGCACAAGATTTAAGCAACATGAGGTTGGATGAACTAATTGGAAATCTCGCCCATTTAGAGAGTAAGCTGGATACAAATGGAAATGCGATAAAAAGAAAGGAGTTGCTCTGAATGCAAGTTATAAAGAAGGAGAAGAAGAAGACCTTGCTGAAACCATGAGTCTCCTTGAAAAGATTTTAACAAAACCATGAAAAGGTTCAATAAGAAACCATATGGAAGCGCTGATATGACAAAAAGCAATGATCGTCGGTTTGACAATTGGAAGAAAGTCAATAGAATGGAAGGAGTTGGAAACAGTGGACCTGCAGGTAAAGGCAAAAAAGCGTACAATGCGAAATGTGAAGGATTTGGCATTTCAAGTTCGGTGCTTAATTATGTCAAGAAGCGAGACAAAAAGTTACTACTCATTTCCACTTTCGGATGAGGAATGTCCAGGCAGGTGAAAAGGAGGATAATAGGAAGCAATGTGAAAGCAGAGAAACCGTGGCGTTTACTTGATTAGTAATGCGAAGAGGATTCCATCGCACCCATTGGATAATGTAATTCATGATGGACAATGAAGGCGAGGGAAGAGAGAAGTAACAAATGAAGAATTGATCACCAATTATCGGATGGTATACAACAAATGGTCTAAGCCCAGCCAAAGGCTTCGCATAAAATTAATGAAGGGTCGGAAAGGAATTTGTGAGAGCAAACCTTGAATTCTTGTACTATAGCGAGTAGAAGATGGAAATAGAAGTCTTGGAAGGAAGATCGAGAACATGACCAAAGGTATTAGAATGATGATATGAACTCGATGCGGACATTCTTGATGAGATTAGGAAAAGGGGATTAGAAGGAAAGATACAAAAACTGGAATTGGAGCGTATGTCTTCCTGAAATACAAAATCATGCAACAAGGAAAAAGGAACATGTAAAATTTGTATGCGCTCGAGGAGAGTCTTCGGTCGATCAAGGTGAGAAAAGAAAGAATTAGAAATATCGAGGTGAGTGTCATAATTGTGGAAAGAAATGGCATATTACTCCATCTTGTTATAAACTACATGGTAAGGGACGAAATAAATACTACTTTCTGAGAAAAGAATGGGTCCGAGAAAAACACCATTGTAAATTAAATTTGTTTTTTTTACCTGCCAAAACCACAGCGTATGAGGATGGTAGCCCGGCCGGTGGGTGTTACAGGCACACTTGACCGGAAAAAGTCTAATCGGCGGACATCAAGGGTGAGTGGCAACTATGTGACATTATTGTGTGGAGGAGCTAAAGGCGGAAATCACGGGGAAGAGGAATTCTCGAGGTTGCGGGATTGTCAAATGCGCAAGATGTGTTATTGGTTGATGGGTTGTGATCCAATTTGATTAACGATAGTCGACTCGTGATGAAGGAATGGAGGTTGTCTTGAGGCAAGAATATGCGCCAAGTGAGCACCGGAACAATCCGATTATGGAAGGCAAGATCCTCGGATATTTATTTATTTACGGGATCACGAGAGACTCAGGCGCATCTACCGACATGATGATGATAATGCTTCTGATCGGCGCAGGGAAGCTAGGACACACAAATTTCAGGAATCTTCAGCAATTAATAAGCAAAAATGCAGTGAAGGGATTACGCGGAAGTAGGAGTCAAGGAGAGAAAACATGTAAGGAGGCGCCAAATTGGGAAAGCGGTTTTTATGAGTGTCGCTTGTGATTGCTCATGAGTGACTACTACCAGAATTCTTGAAGCTATTGCCTTAGGATCTCCTTAGGGGCAGGTTCAAGAGTGGAGGCTGTCTTTGGAAAGAAATACATTTATGTGTGTGTGGATGAAACACTCTAGATATATACATGGGTTAAAGGTTTCTTGGAAAAAATCGAGATCACCTTTTGTGTATTCAAAATTTGGCCCACGCAGATCCAGGAAGAGAGAAGGCTCACATCGTGAGAATTAGGAGTGATCATGGGAAGGAGTTTGAAAATATCAAGTTTGATGATTACTGCAAGCAAGAAGGAATCAAACATGAGTTCTTAGCAAAATGGCATTGTGGAAAGAAAAACAGGACCATTCAAGAAATAGCCAGAGTAATGTTGCATGCCAAGAAGGTGCACTCTCGGATTAAGGCGGAGAACATTGCTGCTTGCATGTCACATTCACAACGGATTGAGGCGAGGATCAAATAACGCCCACATATGAAATATAGAGGGGAGAAAACGAATGTTGATATTTCCATGCTCTTTGGTAGTATTTGCTTTATACTTCTTGACGACCCAAGGCAAAAATTTGATGTAAAGGGAGAATAAAGGGATCTTTTTGAGGGGTTACTCGGGAGCAGCGAGCCTTGAGGGGTGTACCAAAGAGGACCGCAATCATAATGGAGTCCATCAATGTCAAAGTTGTGGATGAAGAAGAAGATGATCTGTCTAATGCCGAAATTGAAGATCCAGTGACACCAGTTGTCATTGACAATAGCAACATATCTCAAATGGAGTAGGACCAGTGATACAAGCTGTCATTGGCAATGACATTGAACCGGCGGCGAGAATCTGAAAGAATGCGTCAGTTGGCTTGACATTGTTGGTCAACTTGAAGAAGGAGAACCACCCGAGGGAAAAGCTGCTCGAGTGGACTGAGGAAAGATACAAATTTGGGTTATTTCTTTGGGAAACTTGTTTTGTGTCTAGATTAATAAAAGGTTTGAAAGGAATGATGTATGGGAGTTAGTTTGCGACCTCACAGATCCTTAATGTCATTGTTACTAAGTGGATCTTTAGAATAAGTCGATGAACATGGAAGCGTGTCTGAACAAAGCGAGGCTTGTTCTTCGGGGTATACCCAAGTAAGAGAATCGACTTTGAAGGGCAATTTGCTCTAGTAGCGGACTTGGGCATTGATTACTACTTGCTAGCGTGTCTCTTGAAATTCAGCTATATCGAATGGATGTCAAATTTTGCCTTCTTAAATGGTTTTAGTTCAAAGGAAGAAGTTTATGTGGAAAACTGACGAAAGGGTTCATATACTCACCGATATCGTCATTTTACAAGTTAAAGAAGGTCTGTATGGATTGAAGCAGATCGAGGCTTAGTATGAAAGACTCACCATCTTTCTTCTAAAGAAAGGATATGTCAGAGGAAGTGTGGATAGCACCCTGTTTATAAAAAGGGAGGATGGTAAAATAATGGTTGCACAAATATACGTGGATGACATAGTATTTGGGGGAGTGTCAGACCAGTTGGTAAAACAATTTGTTCAGCCAAGTGGAGGGTGAGTCGAGGATAGGCATGGTGGAGGGGCTCGAAGTACTTCACGAGGAGTTCAAAATAAATCAAAGCAGGAAAGCATCTTAAATCGCTCAATCGAATATGCAAGAAACTGGTCAAGAAGTTTGAATTAGAAAATGCCGGAGTTCAAAAGAGCATACTTAGCGACTTCGTATCGAGATCACTAAAGATGAAGGTGGTGTGTACGTAGATGGCAAATCTGAGGGAAGTATGATAGGGAGCCTACTCTATTTGACGGCCAGCAGACCGGATATCTCTCATTCGGTTAGTGTATGTCTGAGGTTCAGTGACCCAGGGGAGGCCATTTAAATTTGGTAAAAGAAATTATTAAATATGTCGTTACTTTCTGAATTATGGTTTTACTGTGCTTTTGACACTAACAAAACCTTGGTTGGATATAGTGATGCAGATTGGGCGAGGGAAGTGCGAAGATAGGAGGAGAAAAGTACATCTGGAGGATGCTTAACTCTAGAAATAATACAGTCTCTTGGTTTAGTAGAAAATAAAACTACATCATTTCTCGAGAAGCTACTTGAGAAAATTGAGTATATTCTGACTAGTAGTAATTACTGCGCTCCGGCTATTATGGATGAATCAAATGGTTGAAGAATATGGTGTCAATCCAGGTATTATGACACTATACTGTGAAAACAAGAGTGTCATATATATTTCTAAGAATCCAGTGCGGCGCGGAGATGAAAGCAATATTGACATCCGGCGGCCGACTTCACTTGAGAGTTGGTTGAGAACAAACAAGTAGTTCTGGAACATGTGCCCACTGAAAAACAACTTGCTGATATATTTACAAAGGGCTTGGATGTTAATCAATTTGAGAAGTTGAGGCTTGCTCTTGGGTTATGCACTATTGATAAATAGCAATCAAGGAAGGGTTATACTTCTTTGTAGAAGCGAGTGTTATAGTGGAAGAGCTCTACATTGGTGCAACGGTTACAAAATTCCTTTTGAAGAAACCCATGGGCGAGAAACGACATCTACAAGACACACCACAAAGGTCTAAACCAAAAATTGTGTCGATGAACTTGAGGAACTGCGGAAGGATGGCGGTTCCTACTTTAGGTATTCCTCAATTTCGAGCCGGAGAGGAAGAGGGAATGCCCGTACTTGAACTTCAGCCGATGCACCTTACCAAAATTCAAGCCACGAAGATGAAATTATTTTGATTTCAGCCACAGGCGACATGCATGAGTCGCGGCTTGGGCGATTCAACCGTGTTACTCGATTGTTGAGGAGAACACAGTGACGAGGAGTACCCGAATTCTGGAGTCGTCTTGATGAGATTGAGATAGAGGATGAGGCTATTGCTAATATTCTTGATGGGTAGAGAGCCAAGAAATGGCGGCTTAATCTTGTCAAATTATCTAAGGAGGTTGATAAGGGCTTGGAAAGAGGAGATTGAGAAAGGGTATACAATCGATTCCACGAGGAAAGATAATATAGGAGAAAGTCTAAAGGTGCGGGAATCCGCAATTTGAGGGATCAATTGGTGCTTGATGAGGATGTAGTGTTTGTTGGCGAGAAGACCCGGTATTGGGAGAAAGAGGACCGGGGCCTATTTGCTGCTTTACAAAAGAAGGTGATGAAGGAAGGTACAGAGAACACAAAAATAGACCTCGAGGGCTTGAGAGGTGTAGAAAAAAGAGGCTGCCCAGGGGCAAGGGGCAAAGGTGTAGGGGGCATGAGAAAGCGAGGGAAGAAGATGGATGAGAGTGGCTATACTAGAAAGACGAGGAGCAAACTTATCCCTACTTGATGACTCGATCTGGCGAAGATGATCTAGATGCCTTTAGGATCTCCAGAGAATCGAAGGAAGCTCGAGGAACATGATAGCGAGGGAACTAGGATGGAGTAATAGGAGGTGAAAACCGTCATGTGAGAGGATGCACCTTTGGAGAGAGTGGTGCTTGATCCTACTCGGAAGAAGGCAAGATGGAATATCATTTGCGGTAGGAAGATTTTACACGAAGATCGGCATCGAGGAATGCCATCGGCGTGAGAGACTTATATTGGCGTTACGCAAAGAAATTTGGAGATACGGAGTTGATGGATTGTGCCAAGAGGTTTGGGTGAGATTGGTAGGGGTTTGTGTCTTTGCGCTTCATGATAGCATTGATGATGCTTGGTCATGAGGCGTATCAGTTATTATTTCGGAGAAGCGCTGGCTTCACTTTTCAATGATGTCATTAATAATTACTTTGGGAAGTGCAGTTCCCAAACCACTTTGGATACTCTCTCAAACTCTCAGAAATCATAGGAGAGGCATTGGAAATACCATGGATAAGTGGCTGAGATGGAACTCAGGCTGCGAACTTCTCGGAGTCTGAAATATTACGTACTCATGAAATTTTGTACTAACTTTTGCACTTGTTCACAGCTCAATAACCTGAAATGTTTCATCATGGGAAAGAGTACTGTATGTACTTGGATCCGAACATGAACTCAACATTGGTCAAATCATATATGATCAAGTAGTTGATCATGTAAAGTCTCACTCTACTATGAAGCTTATTGGATTTCCTAGTATGATACGTAAGGATATTTAACCACAACCAGCATCCACGAGCTTATTCAGCCAGAAGATGGAGTAGGAGTGGATATCCCGGCTCTAATGATCGATGACCAACTCATGAAAGGAAACAGAGTCATTGATGGTAACAGAATCCCTTGTGATGTTCTGAGACGAGGAGCATTCGGGGCTCCCTTTCAAATGAAGGCACTCTTCTTTCTCGTGACATCTTGGAAGTGGCCAGAGCGATTGAAGGATGAAATTCAAGCTAAGCGGTAAAGGGTGGCGAGATCGATGTTCGGCTCCGATCGCCAGAAGGTTCTGTCCCGCGGTTGTTACAACTTGAGAAAAGACCCTTCTTGGACCAGTAGCTAAATCTACTCGAATCTTGGTTCTTACGATCTTTGAATTCTGCAGATCTTTGAGGAAAGAGTATGATGACCTCGGTGTTGAGGCTCTCGAGATAATGCACTTTCTTTCTCCGGATCTCTTGTGTCTTTGGCTGTGTTTTTCCGGACAAATAGGGGAGCTCTGAGTTGTATTTGCTATTGTGTTTATTTGGTGGGCTTTTCCTAATACCTTGTTGGTATTTTTCTTTGTGTCAGTAGCTGTGGCCGGTTGGAATAATGATAGGCTACTATGGTTATGTTTATTTCATAACTGGGGGTTTACGTATTGTTTTATCTCGTTTTGATCAACTTTGTGTATGTTCAGAGCCGTTTAGATTAAGAAGCATTTGTCATGAAAAACTTACCCAAAGGGGGAGTTTGTTGATGTATTAAGTTGGGTGAAGTTTTATGAAGCAGACCCGTTTGTACATAACTAATGATCTTTGCTATGTTATAATAACAATAAGGTTGTCACATTTCGAAAGAAGCGTTGCCGAGATAAAAACTATTATTGGAGGCTTAGCGCGAATTTTTATGATAACTACTTTGGAGAGTGCGGCACAAAAGGAGATGCAGAACATTACGTAGAGTCGAGTTAAGAAGGATTCTTGAAGATATTAAATTAAAGATTTGGGAAGATCTCGTCTCGTTTTGGTAAGTTGGCAGACCAGATCACGGAGAGAGATCTTATGGGTTATGAAGCAGTAAGGTACAAACTCTGAGGAGTTTCCATCTTTGTCATCGATCAGTGTATATATATGTATTCGACTTTTTCCACAAGGAAGCACGGCTTTTTAGTGATACAAAGAACTTTGTCGGAAGAGACAAGCTCGGCGAAGGAACAAAGTTGTGTAGGTTGGATTCCAGTATTAGTAGTTCCCTCATAAACTACTAATGGGTATAGAGTATTATATTATTATAACATACTTTTTGATTGAGAATAGTGACGCGGCAGTCACGTTGATGTGTGACAAGGAAGAGGGTAGAAGATAGGTGGATCTTCAGTCTTGGGTACTTGTAATTGAAGGTTAGTTAGGGGGCGTCGAAGCATTAGATGCGTGTATAAGTCCTAACATGATACTTCAGTATTAGTGGAATCCTTCCACAAAGGCGAGTTGCCCACGAGGCGGCTGGTGCTTAATTGGCCGGGCAATAACGATCTTGTGTGTTTATTATGCTGCTATCGTGATTATTTTCATTGGTTTCGTGTAACCAGAAGCCATCAGCAGTTGGAAGGACACTTGGCTATATTGGTGATTCACTTTTTCATGTGTTAACACGTAATTCTTGGCACACAAAATCATTAAATAAATAAATATTCAATTCAAGAGTTTGGAAAAGTGAAATTAAAAGAATAAAAAATTGAGAATTAAATTAAAAAAATAAAATGCCGAGTATTATAAATTTAATCTGAAAGGGGAGTAAGATCATTAACTATTTGAGAGCTCCTTGTGAAATTTGATAAATTGGAGAAGAAAGAAGTGGGAGGTGAAGAAGGGAGAAACGTGTAATGTTTTTAGGGGTTCAATTTGGTAAGTTGTGGGATTATTTGGTTAAGAGGAGAAAAATAAGTAGAGAATTTTAACTTAAAATCTTGTTAAATTTTTTGGTAAGTACTTAATTGATTATCTACTTAAAATAGTTCATTAACAAACAAGCTTAATAAATTAAGTATTGGATTATTTAATTTTAAGTACTTAATGAGTTTAACAAACACGCCCTTAGTGTTGGAATTCAATCATTATTGTATTAATTAATTATGCACGTTGCGACAATTGTTATAACAATTCATTTACTAGTTATTAGATGTGATTATGTAAACAAAAAGTTCAACTATAGTAATTGTAATTACTATTCGGGTTCTCACAATCATAATAATGATTATGCCAGATTGCTAGATCTTATGCATAATCATTATAATAATATTAATGGTCTATTTATGTTATTATACGACTACTATTATCTGTGCCTAGAAGGTCACACATATAATGACGTTGGTGCCTATTTAAGTATATGAAATAAAAGCTGGCGCTTGCTATATATTGGGAAGTTGATTATAATCAACGAGATTCCTAATTGGATATTATTTCATGCATTTGAAATAATAATTGGAGAAGCCGAATTAATTGACTTGTTAGTTCAATTAATATTATTATAGTTAATGAGCCAGCTCATTAAGGTATCGAGCTAGGCTTTTATTTTATATACTGTTCTATATGTATGAGGTTTTATGAGAAAATGATTAAGCAAATTTTCACACAAAACCCTACACAAAAAAAGGAGAAAATAGGCTCCCCTCTTCCTAGAGGAAGCTACCAAACACAAGTTCAAGAATAGGAGTTCTTGTTTTGATTTTCTTCTTCAATTCAATTCAATCTTAGTTATATCAAACTCAAGTGTGGAATTCAACTCTTCCTGATATGGACTAACAACAGGCACTGCTATTGGAGTGCTTGAATTTATTGGAACAAAAATCTACGTGAAATATTAGTTGATGTATGTTGTGTTCCGCTAGTATCATGATAAGTCTATGCTTTATTATTTAGTTCGTTATTAATCCCTTCTGGAACATATTTGATTAAGTCTTATTCAAGTATTAAATTCCTTCACTTAGATAGTTTGTTTGATGGAGAAACCTCTTATTTTCGCCCCATAACCTCAATCTGTCGATTCGAACTACAACTACCCATTCTCTGCTTATATGTTGAGATGCTTGGGGCATTCCAATTCCTCTGTTAAGACTCTATTAGGAACTCAAAATATCACCATATTCCACAGAGTTATTGATTACTCATCTTATCGATATTTTAATCATTCTATATATATATATACTCAGTATTATACTTTTAAAATCCACCCCTCCACTACTTACAATTGCAGACAACATATTCTATCTCCAGGTTTATCTACAAAGAGATGATTAATGTGATTTATTTTATACCATGGGGCATTTTTTGTAGTTTGGTGGTTACCTCTTTAGAATCTGTGAAAAGAGGCAGGAGAAAAATCATTTCAATTTGGAATCGGGCTAGAAGTGAAGTCGGGTCTTGGCTTGGCAGCTGGCTGGGGGCTTTATATGAAGTCGGTTTTGGAGGCAGGATAGAGTCGGGAAATTGAAAAAAATTAAAAAATATATAAAAATAAAATAAGAAGAGCCAGAGTCCGACTCCATTACCGTCTCCCAATGCGGAGCTCGCTTGCGTCTCGTTTGTAAATGGTAAATAAAGAAGTTGAAGCCCGTCTATCCGATCTCCGTTCGCAAAATCTTAAAATCGATCGAACCCCACCACGTTTCTCGGATATGTACAGGTTCCCGCCACGAAGGTCCACCGATTTACCCCCAGCGCCCGGCCTTTAACGCGCATGAGTCGGTCATGACCGCCCCACTCCTACCGTAGTTCCGCCGCCCGCACCACCGCGCGCTGTGTCGCCCCCGCCAGCGATTCGGCCTCACCCCCCCACCCAAAAATCTCAAAAAGTCACAAAACCCCCGTAACTCGCTTTTACAATTGATTAAAAGGTGAATTTGATTATGTTTTAATTTTAGTTTATTATTTGTAATATTTGATTATGTTTAATTTTTTGTTATTATTTGATTATTTGATTATGTTTGATTATTTGATTATGTTTGATTATTTGATTATGTTTAATTTGATTATGTTCGAATTTTATTGTTGATTATGTTTAATTGATTATGTTAAATTTGTTTATTATTTTTATTTATTATTACGAATTAAGTTTATTTCTAATATTTCAAATAGTTGAATAATTGATAAATTAGTAATTGTAGTAGTTGAATAATTGAAATAGTTATATTCGGTATGAATTATATTAAGGTAGTTAATTTTTCGATTAGTTATATTCGAGAGGTTTAATAGTTCAATAGTTGCCGTTTCAATAAATTTGAATATTTGTCGTTTGAATTGTTGAATAGTTTGAATAGTTGAATTGTTGTCGTTTGAATAGTTGGTGTTATTATTTGAATAGTTTATATTATGTTGAATATAGTTGAATAGTTGAATATAATTGAATATTTGAATATTGTTGAATAGTTTGAATAGTTGAATATTGTTTATATTGTATTGAATATAGTTGAATATTTTATATTACATTGAATAATTGAATATAATTGAATAGTTGAATATTGTTGAATAGTTGAATATAGTTGAATATTGTTGAATAGTTGATTAGTCGTCATTTGAATAATAATGTATATTATATTGAATATAGATTGAATATAGTTTAATATAGTTGAATATAGTGTAGTTGTATAGTTGAATAGTTGAATTGTTGAATAGTTGATTAGTTGTCGTTTGAATGGTTGAATAGTTGGAAATTGGTTGAATAGTTAATGGTTGATTAGTATAGTTAAATTGTAATGGTTGAATAGTATAGTTGATTGTTAATGGGTTGAATAATAGTATAGTTAATTGTTAAATTGTTAATTAGTTAATTTTATAGTTTAATTGTTAATGAAATTGTTAATTAGTTAATGGTTGAACCCCATAGTCAAATTGTTAATGGTTTAACTTAGTTAAATTAGTTAAATTGTTAATGGTTTAAACATTAGTTAATGAAATTGTTAGTGAATGGTTTAAATTAGTTAGTGAAATTGTTAATGGTATAGTTAACTTGTTAGTGAATGGTGTAGTTAGTGAAATTGTGAATAGTTGTCCTTGTTAGTTGTTAGTTGTTAGTTGTGAAAAGTTGTTCATTGTTATTTATGAATAGTTGTGAATTGTTAGTTGTGAATAGTTTATATATGTTGTGAATAGTTGTGTTTACTTGTGAATAGTTGTTGTGAATAGGTGTTAATTGTTAGTTGTGAATAGGGCTTAATTGTTAGTTGTGAATGGTTTGAATAGTTAAAATATTTCTAATATTTCTAATTTGATTATGCAGATGGCACGTGGTGGAAATAATAGAAGGGAAGGAGAAGATAGTGGGCTTGATGGGGGGCGGGCCGACTCCAAAAGGCCGAGGACTTCCGATATTCGTATATAAGCGGGCGGATGACTTCCGCCGTCCCCTGCGTATAGGCGGTGGCTCCCCCGATGCGACATCGATTTGATACACCGCAGGGGGCGGCGGCGGTTCATCACGTCGAGACCCGGCGGCGTGCGGGTTTGAGTCGGCTTCTGGCGGTCTTTTCCTACCGTTTCGAGGGGGTTTCAGCGGGGACGAGGCGCACGAGCCTGCCGTGTCTCGGGGCGTTGATGGAGATGATGATGAGGCGGCGGGATCGGATGGACTGACCAGTGGCTGTATTGAGCCTTGTCACGAGGAGATGACAAATCGCTCAAGAGATGTGGTCCCCCATTAGGCTGAGATTGGAGTAGAATCAGCTTCTGATTCGTAAGTCCACACACAGTGTCTAAATTAATTAAATAGTTATTTTTATTTATGTAGAATAACTTATGGCGTTTTAGTTTTACTTTGAGGTATGCGGCTCGATGTAAGCGGTTAGCTTCCCTTGAGCAGATGATGCGAGGTCGTCGAGGTTGGCCACAAATGCAGAATCGTCCGAGATTAGGGGCGACATCACATGGGGAATCGTTCAAGTAAGTCTTTTGCAAGAAAATAAGAAGTTGTTTAAAATATTTTGAGTGAATTATAGTCTAATTAGATTTTGTTTTTGTTTGTTTTTTCGGGGAGAGATATCTGATAAAGAATGGGGCGTATGAAATTTCGACCGATATTCGGCGAGGCTGCCCGGAAGAAGTGGAGAAACTTCTTGGCCATGAAGAGGGAGAAAGACTCTACCAAGAATTGCGGATGGGGAGCGGGCGATTATCACGGCTGACGAAGCGAACGAGGTAATACTCGCGTCAGTGAGGCTTGATATCTCGGCTATTGGACGTCGGCAGCGGCGTCGGATCGCGAGCAGGCGAGTCGAGAATCGGCATGCTTCGAGGCGTCGGGTGGCGGATGGCCCGTCCGTTCGGGGGAGCATATCATTTCAGTCGACCGGTTGGTTGAGGAGGTAAGAAATAAATATTTGTTTTTAATTTTTGTTTTTTATTTTATTCGATTATTTGTGTTGAATTTCTAATAATCGGTATTCATTTATTTGTATTTCGGAGAAAGAAGGCTGGGAAGAGGGGTTCGCCTCTGGGTATCTGATGAAGATGAACAAGAAAGAAGGACAAAGGATACCCTCGAGGAGGCAGGCGAAGTTCTGACCGAGAGTGGGACATGGCGTTTGTAAGTATATTAGTTTGTTCATTTTTATATACTTGTTTATGGATTAGTGGTTGTGAATAGTTGTGAATAATTGTTATAGTTGTGAATAGTTGTTATAGTTGTGAATAGTTATTATAGTTTGTGAATAGTTTATTATAGTTTATTATAGTTGTTATAGTTTTATATAGTTTATTATAGTTTATATAGTTGTGAATAGTTGTTATAGTTGTGAATAGTTGTTATAGTTGTGAATAGTTTATATAGTTGTTATACTTGTTGTGAATAGTTGTTATAGTTTGTTATAGTTTATTATTATTTATATAGTTGTTATAGTTTGTTTAGTTTGTTATAGTTTTTTTGTTTGAATTGTTTAGTTTATAAATGCTCGAGGCCACTTATTATGAATGTGTTCAAAACACGAGGAGCAGTACAAGCGAGCTTCCACGAGGCCTCTGAGGGGGAGGATAAAGATCCGTGCAGTTTCCCTTTGGTGAAGAAGGACTTGTGGACTCCCGCAGGGACGCCGTCGAGTGGATTAGCGAGAGGCGGGGTGGCTCGGTCTTTGGTGGGAAACTCCGTTCTTCTGAGAGTTTCTTGTAGATGATCCATTTCTGACGCCCACCGCCCCTCCTTGGCGGTGTTGGAGTTCGAGGAGCTCGGACGGTTGTCTTGAGGGAGGCAAGCGAAGAAGAGAGAGAGCGAGGGGAAGGAGAGAAATAGAGGCCACTTGCCGAGGTTGGAAAATGTAAAAATTTGGACAAGGAGGAGTTGAAGCTCGAGGTAGAAAATGTGGGCTGATTTGGCTAAGTACTTTGCTGGCACATGAAGTTAGCGGCGAGGCGGCTTCTTCCAGTGGACCACAGCCGCGGCGTTAGCCGTCGATCGACTCTACAGCGTGTGCTTTCGGCGTTAAGCGTATAGGTGATCACGCGCTCCTTCCGATTAGCGCCGAAGGCGTCAGTTGAGGCAGACATGCATCGCGCGATTTCCCGTCCAAGCCTGAAGATAGAGCGGCCAGATGATAGCCGTTGGATTAGATTGATACATTGTTTTGGGTAATGTTAGTACATTTGAATTATTTTGTGTTATGTACTTTATTATTGAATTATTGTGTTATGTACTTTAGTATTGTGTTATGTATTTATTATTGAATTATTTGTTGTGTTTGTTTGTTTTATTGGTTATGTTTAGATGTTAGATGGGTTTGGATTTATGTTTGGTGTTTAACTTGCGGGGTTGGAACTACGTTTATTTGTCATCCCAGTTTTTAACGAGTTATTTGGAGACGGTATGGAAATCGAGGTTGCGAGCGGGTGTATGAAAAAATTACCCCGAATAAGAGGCAGTAATAGGCAGGATGAGAGCGGGTTGTAAGAAAATTTACCCGGTTTGAGGCAGGAATGGAGGCGAATGGAAGGAAATGGAGGCAGTATAGAGGCGGTTTGGAGATAAGATATATTTAAAAGTGCACTTCACGTTCTTAAAGTATTGTAACCCCGATTCCATACGGTACTTGTATTTATTTAACAAAAAATCATTAATTTATATCGTAACCACCAATCATAATATGTTATATAGGTAATTTAAATCAATCGTAACTAATAACATGTTATATATTGACGTATATTATGTAAGTAACACAATCACTTAATCACATATACTACGATTAGATTACATACGTATGATGTAGATTATAAGATCTTTGTGATATAGATGAGAGGTTGCAAGCTACATACTTTACGTGATAGCATAGGAAGCGTAACATATCGCGTTGAAGATAATACATATCCGCTAATTGATAGTATTTACAAATATCATGTATGTCCACTAATATTATTTTCAAATATAATATCTCACTTTAACAATCGTGAATCGAGAAAGTATAAAAACCATTAAATATTGAATAAAATGGAATTCGAGGATGGAGGCGGGCCTATCTACATCACATGCGGAATTCTGCTTATCTTCCCGTTAAGAGGCGGGATCGAGGCGAGGACGTCTGGCTTGGCTATCCCGTCTATAAATAGTTAATATTTTAAACATTATTTAAATACCCGACTATCCACGTCTCCCTCTTTTGTATTAGTATAATATTTAAACCTTATTTAAATACAAGGCTACATCAAAATCTCACTTTGTATTAGTATAATATTTAAACTAGCATTTAAATACCCCCGACTACATCCGTCTCCTTTTGTATTAGTATAATATTTAAACCTTATTTAAATACGACCTATCCGTCCACTTTTTGTATTAGTATATTTAAACATATTTAAATACCATTTCCCATGCAAATGTAAAAGTAAGCTAATTCTTCTGTGATAACTTTAAAAAACGAGCAGTTAAACGCTATCATCCACAAAATACTATCAAAAACACCCCTCAACCCAACAAAAGCATTCCCTCCGCCCAAAAAAACCACCGATAAAAATACTATCATCCACAAATTTAAATTGAAGATTTACTTTGATTGTTAGCGATATTCTATCAAATCGCTAGTTATTAAGGATTCAAGGTATCTCAAATTACACTAATTGTTTCAATATTTAGTAAACCAATTTAATTTCAATACATTTAGTTACAATGGCTCAAAGATGGATTTGCTTGGATGTATATTAATGTCGTTATCGGGTAGAATAATAAAGGTTTGGCGATATGAATATATGAGTGGTATATTGGAATTTATGGATGTTGCTAAAAATCATTCTTTGTGATATTCAAGGGATAAGATGTCACTTGTCGGAGTGTCAAAATAGAAATTTTGTTGGATGAAAGTGAAGTTGAGTTACATTTGATTAGTAATGGTTTGTTGAGGGATATTCCTTTGTGGGTCTATCGTAGGTGAGAATTTTGGTCCTCAGTTATTCTCACGAGAATGTTGTTTATGATGAAGGGTTCTGAGAATCACGGCGCTAATGTCGGGTTTCAAGAGAATGTCCCGGTATATGCATATGGTTGAAATGGTTTGAACTTAAATGCTTGGTGAGGCAGCGTTTGGGTGGGGATGCTTTCTACCTGCAGGGTTGGAGAACAACCAAATGGAGGGCAAGCATCACTACGACTTGTTGAAAGGCTGTAAACCCGGCCGTTATGGGATAGTTGCACCGAATTTACAAAGTTATCATTACTACGCCTTAGTTGCTTTGAAGTCAATTAAGCAAATGTCAGCGAGGAATGTTTTCGGTGGGTTTCCATAATCAGCGTTGTACACGAATAATGGGGAGAAGCATGCGGATGATTTTATGAGGCAAAAGATTGTTGAGTCCTACATTTCTTGCCCAAGCAGAGAAAATACATGCTTGTGTCAATAATTGCATGTTGTTTTAGAAAGAGACGAAATCTTTGGACTCGTGCCGTAGCGTGGGGAGAGTAGATCACGAGGCGAAGTGGAGACTGACGTAAGCGCGTTCTTGAGGTATACTTACCCATTTAGAGTCCGGCGTCTTAGCGGTTATATATGTCGAGGAAAACAACTCGGGATATGACATAGCATCGCGGACACAAAGCGAGTCGGATGGATGACTTCCTTGAGGATGAGTCTTTGCGTAGGCTTTTGATGCAACTATCCGGCATTTTAATTAGGCAGAAATGTTCGCGTGGGTTTGTGTGTTAGGTGGTTTTAGTCCGTTTGGCAAGTTTGAGGCGTCAATGTTCTTCTTGACGATTGATCATCTGTGTATATAATTTACACTTTGAGGATTGTGTATGAAGGAACCGTATATGTTACTTATCTACAATTATACGAGGCGAAAAATCCGGAGATATTGATGTTTTTCCTGGGCGCTTTGATTGATGAGTTGAAGGAGTTGTGGAATACACGGTGTGAGACCTTCGATGCATCGAGCGAACAAAATTTCAACATGAGGTTGCTTTGATGTGGGCGATTAAGCGATTTTCAGCATATGGAATGTTAATAAAATTTGGAAGCCTTGTGCGGGAGGTTAAACTTTGCCGTATTGTATGGAAAATATTGGGCGTTCGACTAAGAGAAGATTAAAAGCATTGTTGGTTAAAGTGCCACGTCCCTTTCTTGCGGTGGGACATCCTTTTAAATGCAAAAAATGCCTTTATGAAGGGACTGCCTTATCAGCGCACGGAAGGAACGACTTGATGGAGCTGATATATTTGCAGATGTGTGTGGGTTGGATCCTGATGTCTTCGGTAAAGGTCAATATTCAGACCATAGATCACCGGGGTATAATGTTCATCACAACTGGTGTAAGAAAAGTATATTTTGGGAGTTGAGTTATTGGCCGGCACAAAAAATCGGGGCCATGACAATCGACCGTACACACACGGAGAGAAGAACAATGGTGAAAATTTATTACATCTTGTAATGAGATGTTCCGGGAAGGCGAAAGATAATGAGCAGTCGAGGCTTGACATTGAGATTCATTATTCGAGACGAGTTACCATATATCACGGGAAATACGTGGGGAGAAGCATAAACCAAAAGCGACTTATACTTTGAACCCCGTCTGCGAAAGATTCGAGGAAATGGGTGTCCGTCTGATTGCAGATGGATCACAGCTTGAGCATTGCAAGATGTGCAGAAATGTGAACTTTAAGCGGACTAAAAGTCATGATGTTCATATTATTGTCCGGCGGTTACTTCTGTAGCACTCCATTAAATGCGCGATCCGTATAGGGAAAGCAATCCGCAATTAATTGTTGTTATTTCTTTCGCGATATGTCGTAATGACTAAATGTGAATGCATTATTAGATACGCTTGGGCGTAATATTGTTGAAGAGATAATTTGTAAGATGGAGAAGATATTCCCACCTTCGTTTTTGATGTAATGGAACACCTAAGCGTCGTTTGCCATATGAGCTTTAAAATGGAGGTCCGATGCGGTATAGATGGATGTGCCACTTTCAGTCGTGCGTTTTCAACTTTATTGTATTTTCAAACTATTTCATTTACTCATCTAACTAACCTTACAAATGTTTGTAGATATTTAGGGGCATTGAAGAGAATTGGTAAAGGCCAAAGGCACGTATTGAAGAATTGATATCACAGAGCATATTTGGTCAAAAGTTTTGAACTTTTGATTGATACTTCGAGGAGGATTGAAACCAAACCATCGACCAAGGAGGCGATGTGCACGACGGATGGATGACCCAACTTCGTTTGTCATTGTTTAGTTACCGGGGCGTGGCTTGCGTTTGTAGTGGGCTTATAGATATTGGATGGAAGAACTACTCTGTATTTGCTCGTGTGGCCATATCTACATGCGTCCTTTGAGAAGTACATGAAACTTCTTCGGTAAGTGTATACTAGCGTTTCAATTAATCAATTTTTTATATGATATAATGCTTAACTAAGCGTACAACATTTTGTTTTAGGATCTACCGTGATTGGAGCATTAGGTTGAATCGATAAACTGGAGCGTGCGGAGAAATCGTGGCGTTACGATAATTTAGCGAATGGTTTCAAAGAGTAATATGCGAATAATATGGACCTGCGGACACGGGAATTCTTTCATTAAGGTCACACACCCGAAATCAAAGGTATAAAGGATCTTCACGTCGGCGGGTACTATTTGATATGTCAGGCGAGGCGATGAAGTAATAAAAGCACTGATAGCGGTGTTTTGTGTCGGGGTTCATGCTACCAAGATGATGATCATGTTGACTACTATGGTGTCTTAGAGGAGATTTGGGAGTTGTCGTGCGGCTTGAGGTTCACGGCTTAGTAAATCCTCTTCAGGCATTTTTGGTTTGGCCAGCCTTTGGATGCAATTGCATCCGAGAAGATGGAATGGTTCAAATCGAACCTGGCCAGAGTTAAAGATGACCGTTTATCCTAGCGTCGAGCGCGACAAGTATACTATCTCCGTTATGTATCCAGAGTGGGAGATCGTAAGAAGCGTGGTGTGTCGCAATGAAGAAATCGAGCAGCGAGAAGTCGAGTCGATTGGACTCATATGCAAAATGTGGATGTCTCCGCTTTGGATACTGAAGATATCTTCCAAGAAGAACAACAACCTCCTCCTGTTCCTATTGACATAATCAATGACGTTGCCGTTGTTGAACCGGGCGTTTTTGTTGTTGTTGAAGAGGAGAATGATGTGAGTATCCACGATCGGGGAGATGGTTCGGATTACGAGTCGGGCCCATCGAGCAGATTCGTAGCGATGATGGGAAGACAACTCCTCGGGAAGGCGATTAATAATCAAATATTTTAAGTTACAAGTTTTTCCTTATAGTAATTTGCAACTTTTGTATTAAACTTCATATTGAAGAATGCCTGATGATAGTGTAGTGGTGTATTTTTGTATTTATTGCTTCTTAAATGTGTGTTCAAAAACTATGATATGTGTTATTAGCTAGCCATGTGTGTTTATGACGGGGAGTTTGGTTTTGTAAGCCCCCATGTCTTTTTTTTAGCAGATCGGCTATAAGAGTCGGGATGGAGACGGGGCTTGAAATAAATGTATCATGACTCTTTTCTCGAGGAATGGAGAGCCGAGGATGGAGAGCGAGGAGGTATGAAAAATGGAGGCAAGGATGGAGGCAGGTTTTGGCTTGATTTAAAAGCCCTCACAAAATTGAGGGAAATTCAAAAAAGCCACTTTCAAATGGAGCGGTATGGAGGCGGGATGGAGACGAGTTCGAATCATTCGCATATATATCTGGCGTTATAAATCATTCCCGACTATTTTTTTCTGAACCCGCCCACATGGCATATCATCTTTTTTTTATGTTATTAATTTCATTTCCATAATTTTATTGTCTACTAACATTAAATTTTATTTTATTTTTTTGGAATTAGCTTTAAAGAGGTAATGATTAATACTTGAATTAATTTTTATTTCGTATGTAATTTATATTTGTTAATATATTTGTAATTTATATTTATTTACTTTTGTTGTAGGGAAATACTTTTTGCCAAGTTTCAAATAGGTAATTTGGTTTTATTTTTAATTTTAGGATTTGAATGTTTGATGTTTTTATATAAATTAATGTTTGATGTTTATATGAATAAAAGCCCATTTAATACGTTTGATGTTTATATGAATTAATGTTTGATCTTTATATATGAATATGATGTTTAATATTTGTTAATGAATTGTTATATTTTTATTTTGAATCTTTGATGTTTTTATATTTGTTTGTATGGAGTTGGATGAATTGAATCTTTTTTGATATTTGTTTTTATGATTTGGATGGGTTTTGTGGTGTTCAAATACATTCTTTGCGTATTGTGCGGCTGACGAGAGTTGCTTTTTAAAAAATGCGGAAGGGGTGTCGGGATGGAGGCGGGAGTTTGAATTTTTTGCATCGGGTCTTCCCGATGATGGAGCCGGGTAGGTCGGATTACATTCACGAGGAGATGGAGTCGGTGGGTAGTGGGTTACATGTGGTCGGTTTGGAGTCGGGGAACATGGAGCGGTTTGGAGTCGGGGAACATGGAGCGGTTTGGAGTCGGAGTAACATGGAGGCCGGTTTGGAGTCGCGAGGGGATCATGGAGGCGGTGTAGATCGGGTTATGTGGAGGCAAGTTGGAGTCGGTTGAGCCGAAAATGGTCGGGCTTGGTTTCGAAATCGGAATGGAGGCCGGGTAGTGATTTAGAGGCGCGCCAAAAGAGATCGGGTGGTTCGACTCCCGTCCCACGTCTTCAAGCTGACAAAATAGAAGCGGTTTGGAGGCGAGGATCGGGCGTCTCTTTTTTGCCCGGTTCTAGTAGTGTTAGGGAGAATGGCGGTGAAATTTATAGGCTGTGATCGTTAAGCGACACTTTGATTATGTTGGTGGTGGTGGGGATGAGAAGGAGGGGACTGTTGAGAAGGGGGCCGGGAAGGGAAGAAAAAATTGAAGTTTGGGTCTAAAATAGAATATAAAAAGTATTCCAAAATTTTGTCAAAATAACAATTTGTCTCAAAAGTAAGAAATCCTATCGTTTCAGCTCAAGAAAGCGTTGATGTGTTAGGGACCAAATTGTTCCAATTCTATCAATATCAAAAGAAAAACTAGAGATTGTAACTTGATATAATTATATATTGAGCAACGCATCTAACTATCTAAGATCAAATTGATGATCTTATGTAGCGATGTGATCATATTTTGTAACCATAATTTTTTTGAAAAGTGATCTATAGATCGATTACATGAGAAAGAATATTACTATTCCGCATCATAAAGATTTACTTTACTATTTTCCAAGATATCATACTGCTAGTCAATAGTGCATGCTTTACCAAAACCTGAATTATCAGTTTAACTTCAGTTGGTTTGGAGGAATGGTTCGCTCCATGATAAGATTGATTATAAGATTGTGAGAGCTTAAAATTCCACAGCAAACAGTGCATGGCCCAAAATAGTTTAGTCTTTCAAGCAATAGAAGCAAGTAGAGACCCAATAACTAATGGAAATAGGAGAGGCATATAGGGTCTCTTCTAAGTTTGTAAAAATAGACGTTTATTATAAAAAATTACAAATTTTATTATTCATTTTTCTAAAAAATATTTGGTTTGGTTGCCTCCCTAATTTTTTTAATAAATTTTTTTTATTTTCAATTTCTTATATCAATTTCTTCGAATATTCGACATTCTGCCTACATAAAAATCATGATTCCACAACTGTATGACAATAATCTAATAAAGCAAAAGAAATATAAATATAGTAGAGCAAAGAACCATGAACAGGAACTGTCAGTAGATTTTTTTTCCCCTTCATGTTGTCTCAAAGGTGCATGAGAAAGGATATGGTGAGAAAAATAGGAATGGAAATTTTAGGGCTTCCCCACAGACAGTGGCCATGACATTATTATTGTCACATTCAACTTTTTAGTGTACAATCCATTCATTACTTTTGTCTTTTCCCCTCATTCCTTCTTCATCCACTGAAATTCCCCCCCTTTAATTCTCTTCCTTCATCACTACTTTCTACTTATTAGGGTTTCTTCTTTAGATTGGTAATTATATATTTCTATTGGCAAAATCTAGGAATCTCATCATCAGTTTTTTGGGTTTCTAGAGATCTCTTCAACTGAACATATTAGTAAGGAGAAGTTACTGAACAACTTTCTTGATGAATTGAGCTTTATTAAAAGGTAACAAACACTTTATTTTCTGACCAAACCTAGGTCAAACAGGTATGTTCAAGTTAGCCTTTTACATGAATCTTGCTCTGAATGTTTCTATTTTTCTTGAATAAATCACTACTTTTAATATTAAGTAAAGAAGAACATGTATGGATGGAGTTAATAATTAGGTTTACATCTTTTCCAAGCCCTTGTTATATGATGATTTAGGGTTTTTTGGTTTCTGTATTTGACTGGATTAGGTCAAGTCTAATGCCAAAGATGGCTCCCTGAAAGTTTGAAATGAGCCTGGGTAAAAACCCTAAAGAGTAATTTGCGCGGATTCAAACTTCTTACTAGCTAGATCGGAACCAACAATTTTGGGACAAAGGGTTATCTACCTTTTTAAACATGTTAAAAAAAGAAATTTCGAGATCGCTGTTATAATTTTTTTATTTCCTAAAAATCTAAAATGATTTTAGTGTATGTGTGGTATAATATCAAACATCCAATTCCCTTGATGTTGAAATAATCTTCCGACTTCCAAGTCATTATCGAGACCTGCTCAGATTTGATCAGAGTACTAAGACTGTTCATGATTATTAGGAAAATGTTGAACAATTATGTTGAGAAATAAAAGAACTTCCTAAGAGAAAGGAAGAAAAGGAGAAATAAGATTGTTATTATAATTGATATAAAATTGTATTATCTTGATTAATGAGTATTGATAATTTATTTTAAATATATATAGAAAAATAAATTACTTGATATATGTGGATGGTCTTCTTCTTTGCAGGTGAGAAATTTACAGGCCAAAGAGGAAAATTTGTTGAATTAATATAATGGCTACTTCAAACAATAGCTCATCATACAGCTCCCCTTGTGCTGCATGCAAGTTCCTTAGAAGGAAATGCATGCCAGGTTGCATTTTTGCACCATACTTTCCTCCAGAAGAGCCCCAAAAATTTGCCAATGTTCACAAGATCTTTGGAGCTAGTAATGTTAGCAAGCTTCTCCATGAGCTTCTCCCTCACCAAAGAGATGATGCAGTTAGCTCCCTCGCCTACGAGGCCGAAGCAAGAGTCCGAAATCCGGTCTACGGTTGTGTTGGGGCGATCACTTTCCTCCAGAGACAAGTGGATAAGCTCCAGAAGGAACTTGATGCTGCTAACGCTGATTTGATGCGTTTTGCAACGTGCAACGAAATAACAATAACAACAACGACGACGATGCCCTGCAACGCGCCTTTAATTATTATGCCTCATAATAATGGACATAGGCCGATTATTGAGATTAATCGAAGAATGGCGAATGAAGGAGGTGGAAGCGGATTTTATCCGACCCCAACGTTCCCTTTCCCCTATCCTCTTCCATGACAGAATAATTCTTTCCCGGGCAATTTTGGTGGAGGTGAAGCAAATTAATTAATATCACAACTACTATTTATTATTTGATGAATTGAATGAAATGAAAGAGATCGTCAGAGCTCAATGAAGTTGCATAGAGCATTCTTTATATATAGAGAATGACTCTCCATCAATGGCAACATCAACAACAATAATTTATGAAGTCCTATCTATCACCTATGTATCTATAATCCTAGAATAATAATATATTAGCTATATCAATAGTCTACATATTTGATAATATATTTTATTGGTATTGCATTTAATATGTTGAAGCCTAAGATTTAGGCGTAGCGTGCCAATCATACGGCTGTCATCTGTGATACATATATATTCTAGTGTCATTGGAGCAGTTGAATTCTATGACCATGTGAAGTGTTCTTTTCTTTGCTTGGGATTCTTTATTATGCCTAAGAAATAATAAAGTGATTGTTTCAGTTGATTGCCAAAAGAAAGATATCAATATATGTTTTTTATTTGATGCAATCATCTCTCTTAGATTCGGATGTATCATGGATGCATGATCACATGTATAAGTGTCAACTACATTTTTGGTATGGTTCAACTTATAGTCCAAATTAAAACCGTCTTATCTAAATCAATCAATTTTATTTAGTGATTTTTATGAATTCAAACACACCTAACTTAGAACGCATTATGATTAATGTTGTACCTTTAATATTTATAAAGATATGCTTGATCGAGCACATACATTTATTATGTTCATTATGCCATAAGGAAAGTATAATATATACCCGATAAAAGATGGATCGGATGATGTGAAACATTTTGATAAGAATCAATTCAAAATACTTATATAATCAAGGTGATAGTATAGCAATTTTGAAGGAATCCATCCACGGCCATAAGCAATTTAGGATGAATGGTCCACGGATATAAACAAGTGGTAAAAATTAGAGTCTTCAAGCATTTAAGCATTTTTCGCTCAAATCTCTTAAATGCGGTGTGAGTTCGATTACCATGAGGCTTGAGCATATATATATTGAAATATGGGTTAAAGAAGCGAAATGGTTAAAGAGGGCTGCAATTACGTCGATTAAAAGATGCAATCTCGCGATTAAGCTCGCAAATCTGAGCATGGCAGATTAGTCGCGACGGTTTGCATAAATTTAGGATGGCTGATTGAAAAATCCTGCTCAACAAGTTTATGAAAACAAGAACTAGACATGCTAAGAAATACTCTGACATAATTTGCTTAAAGAATATTAAGTAATCCCAATGTATATCAATCTAGAATTATAGTGTAAGTGAAAGCTACATTATCTAATTTGCATTTATAAATATAAAATGTGCATTGGGCATTCTATTAATTTCAAAACAAGGCAGACAAAATAAAAATAATTGCATTAACATTTTATGATTTGGTTTTCCTATAATAAGATGAATCATAAAGAAAAATGACATAATCGCCCCTTATTAGTTATTCTATGGATGCCCATTACAACATTACCCGACTTTCTACTAAACAGAAATAATAACCTAATCAGATTTTTTATATAATATGAAGAGCGAGTAGATTGATACTATAGTACTAGGAGAAAATTAAAGAAAACCGTAAAACCCTGAGGAGTGAGGAAACAATATTTTTTAAATACATATACTTTTTTTTGTTTGATTTTTATATACTTTCTTTTTAAATACATAAATAAATTGATAAGTACAGTTATTGTTTTTCAAATCATTCACCCCCTTGCCCCAACCCCTTAATTGCTCCATACTTAATAAATTCAACTCCTTTTAACCCCTAATAAGTTCATCACTAGAGAGATGAGTAGATGACCACCCTAGGAATCACTGTGCTTCACATTCTCATGCTAGTGTAATTAAAGTAGCTAGCTAGGTAACCGAGTATATATGTCTTCTTCATTAGGTAGTTTTTGCATGAAATACAAAGCACTCACTCGTACATTTCTACAACAGCAGACCAACAAAAGCTGCAACCGCTTATTCTCTTTAGCATTACTCTCTCTTTGTCTATCTCCACACTCAATCTATCTCATTATTGAAACACACTCAGTAACAATTGAAGCCTCAATAGGGAAAAGTCTTCCATAAAACTGTACAAAGCGTACGTAAACGTTGTCCAAAGCCCCACATACATACTCAAACAATGTTTGAAGAAGATTTCCCTTAGCTTCTATGTAACCTCCCCCACCCACTTTTTTATAATCGTAACTAGGTTTTTAAAAACAAATTCAGTCCCACATGAAATGATTAATATCTTTCGGGTTAATTAATAGGATTTTTTGAGCTAATACTCTTCATATTATCAATTGATTTTAGGATGAAATCCTATAAATTATTATTAACATGTTATCAAGGTGTTGATTAATGACACGTGCCTTTCGCCTCGCGATATATGGTTCGAATGCAGCGTAAAGCGCATAATATTGTGGTGCGAAGTGGATGGACATATGTTTTGGACGGGTTATCGGAATTATTTGATCGATCCAGTATAATGATTAATACATTGTGGATTAATTAATAAGATATTGAACTATTACTCCTATTATTAAATAGTTTTAGGATGAAACCCTATTTACTAAAGATAGTTTTTTTATCTGCGTTCAAGCTAATTATAATACTTGGGATCTATGCAGTTCTTAAAATAAATCTGAAAATGTAAATCGAATTATTTGAGTCTGCTTGCGTTCGCCCAATTAGTCTATACTTTGTACAAAAAGAGTCTTCCTTATATTAACTAGCTTCTAATTGATTTTTGATATTCATAAATTTATCGGGTTCTCAATAAGCGATGAGCTACGTATTGAGAGTCGATCTCCTTTATTAATAACTGTATGACTCGAACTTCGTGATATTTGAAACACTTCATCAGCTCTAAGTTGTTTTTCAGAATTGAAACTATAAAAATGACAAAAATTGGGCTGCATCACCTTCCCTAAAATAAGGTGAGCCTCATAAAATTATTCACTCACACTATTCATCCCCTAAATTTATACTTTCTCTATTTTGAGGTTATTTTTTTTTCTCCCCTCATTTTTACTCTTCAGTGCCATAAAAAAGGCCAAAAATAAAAATAAAAAATATTTTAAGTCTATACAAATGGGTAAAAGATATTTCATTCAACATACATATTTAATATATTATCCTTATTCTTTTTAAAATTTTTGATTTTATCACAAATTTCTATTGACATATTATAGATAGAGAAATTTATTAAAAAATAAGGTAAAATGATTAATAAGACTTGATAAAATTAATTAAATCGAAACCCTTAAGAGGCGCCCACGTGGTTAGGGTTTTTCGATCAAACCTAAATTTATTATAAGTTTAGGGTTCAAAAACAAACACTCCAAAGTTAGCGGATTTAAAGAATGAAAACTCGAATTCAGGTGGGCATGAAAATGTGTTTTGGCTTTGAAAAGTCGAACGCTTCTTTTTTTGCCTCCAGAAATAGGCGCCTCATATTCTTTCTTAGGCAAAAGTAATTCTTGAATTTTCAACGATTCGAATCTTGCATAAAAAATTCAACGGTAAGATCATGATCCACTTGAAGCTTAGCCTTGTCGAGAAAGCAGTATTTAAAACTGAAGCTATAAATACTTATATATATTTTCAAAAATTCCATCGCATTTTCACGTACGGAAAATGCACAAAAATATTTGAAAATACAAAAGGGCGACCTCTGAAATTTCTAAGTTAAATCTTTTTAAACCGTCGGTGAAACACCATGGTGTTTGGAAGCTTACCTCCGGGTAGCCAAAATGAGCGCTTTGAGAAATCAAATTATTTGCAGTACAATAATTCTTGAGATTAAGCAAAATTTGATGAGAATCGACATAAATTTCTAGAGAATGTTTGAATATTCGAGAAATAAGCCAAATAAACCCCTCATTATTCATAAATCTTGCATGAGCTTTTTGAAAAAATCTCGGGGTTTGATTCATCGAGTTCGGATATAGGAATCTATTTGACGTTGGTCATAGGCTGATTTGACTTGTGAAACAAGGTTTGAATGATCCACTTCATACTAATCATCACTACAATGACAGATGCTAAAGGCGGCTGTATGGTGAGAGTAATCGACTTCAAGCTTAAATCAGATCCGTTACTCTGACGACAAGCTACTAAGACCCATTTGTGGTATTATAATTTAAGTAGCGTCGGCCCAGAGAGCTTAAGTGAAGAATCTAAGTGAAGGCCAAATCTCACTAAGTCCCCGAGGAGCCGGTGGCCTCCCGAGCTGCACGGAAATAAAGGTCCGCAGGTAAGCTTATATGTCTAGTCCAGCGGGTCGAATCCCGCTCTGAGGTATTCAGCCGGTATAAACCCGGAAGAATCACACGTGTAGTAAGTCCGTCGATGCGGAAATAGGCAGAGATCAAAGTCCGAGACCCGAGATCAAGTTCATACGACCAACGAGAATCTGTTGCTAAAGGCTCCCATTTCGGACCATATCAGTCTAGACGGTCTCGAGCCGTCAGACCGGGATCATGTCTAGCTAAATCACGAGGAAGCTTTACATCCGGCCGAGATTCAAGTCGAATCAAGCTTAAATCGAGAACAGAATTAAGCAGTGATACAGTACCTCTCCAGGCCAAGGTAGATCAGCAAGTCAAATATCTCATAAATTGTAAATGAAACACTTAGGAGCTGTAGTTTGAACCCCAGTCGATCCTCTTTGATTTGATAAAACACATACCACGAGGAATTTTCCTACATTTAAGTTTCTTTTTGTATCCGCTTTAAATAAATAATAAAAATATTTGCATTATAATTACATGCTTAGTGGGACATCAACTACCCATAAAGCTCTTTGAGATATTTTCAAGAGATTTATGCGACTCTGCTCCATGTACCAAAGGGTACTCTGAGGAGAATGGAGTCGCAGGCAGTCCGTTAAATACGGACCCGGTGAGGGCGATCCGCTTGATGACACACTAAAGTTTCCTGCAGGTAACATATTGCCATGAGTTCTTGATAGAAACAAGTCTGCCAGCAAAGTAGTTAGCGCCTAATGCCGGCTAAGGAACCTTAGCCTCGACATATAGCGAGAAAGCTTGGCAGGACAAGCGTGGGAGGACTCAGACTCTTGTGATTACGCTGATGATAAACCCACTAGGGATCTACACTCAGTCTGGCTCGTTGGCTCTGCGAACACTAGCGCTGTGATGATAATTTGGAAGAACAAGTGGCTAACGAGGGATGATAAAAAAATATGTTACAAAATCTGACATGAGATGACCTATCGGCTGAGATATCAAGAAGGATAAACGATTAAGAGCATAAGCGAAGCGGCCAGCTGGCTGAAGCCAACAGAGGAGTGCATGACCTCTAAGATATGAGATGGGGGCGTCCAGTATCCCGTCGTAATACTTGATTCATCACGATGTTGATAAAGGAATACGGTAGAAACTCCTATAGAACCTAGTAGATGGAATGAGGATTCTAGTAGCAATTTGAATGAGTGCATCTGGAAATAAAGGACATGAAGAATGGGAGGCACCTTCATCCATACCTCACATTGAAATCCATATCTCCAGCGCCAAGTAGGCGAAAATACGAAAATTTGTCAACCACCCAGTTCAATGATAACTTCCATGGAGGCGGGAATCTAACAACAGGTAGCCCTTTCTTGAGACATGCAATAATCTTTGGGGCCCAGATAGGATAAATGGTCAAAAACGGTTCGTTCGCTCCCTCAGAGGGAATCGTTCGGCTGGTACAACGACTTGGAGGCGCACTGCTTAGATGGTGGGGTCAATTGGAAAGTGAATTCCCTGTTAAACCCCAACGGTACAAAGCGGGGCAGTTAGCATGATGGAGCTAACGCTGAAAACAAAAGAAAAAAGAGCCCGATTACAAAGTTAAATCAATCGATGGAGAAGTGAACATAAAATGTAAAGATAGGCAAATGGGAATCATGGTGTAAATGTGCATTAGAGACATGCATTGGGTTTCTTGATGCGTTATGCATGGAATCTTCTGAAGACACTTCAGTGGTGACAGCGAGGCTGCGGCAGGCTGATGGCGAGGTCTAACGCCTCTCTTGTGTGACCCGCTTCCTCGAAGGCCAAATATGAGCCAAGGAAGCCAAAGGGAAGCTTAGCTCGGGAAAGAGCGCATTATGACTTCTAAGCAGGCCAAGGTTCTCCTTCGAACTAAGAAGATTAGAGCGGACTCGACCTCGGAAAGAAAGAACGACTACCAGCCAAAGAGAAGCGAGAAGGATTACCCCACTTTCTTGGGTTGGGCGTTCCTACATGTTTGGGTAGGCTATTGAAAGTAAAAATCATAGAACTTGAAATTAAAGAGAGAGACTCGGGGAGGCAAACCGGAAGCCACAGACCCAACTTTTAGTATCATGCAGGATCTTGGGCGTCAATTTCGAAAAGAGTTAAGCCCATATTCAAAGGAGGCTGAGTAATGGATCTACCAGAAGGGGCAATAACCACGGAAGGAGAAGGCAGGAATTCTCTTCCAACTCCATGTCTGCTCAGTCCCAGCCAGCTGGTCAGTGACTCGCTTTTGGGGAGTAAACTCATCCTGGAAAAGCATGGGTGACTACTCGGACGATAAGGACTACGAAGCATTCCATGTATGTGTTGAGTCGACGAAGACTCAAGCCTGGGAAGACATTAAAGGTAGCGCTATCCACTTTGAGTAGTCTCAGGGCTTCGCGCCATCATATTCGGCTGATGGAGACTGCCACGAAGATGGTACTCATAAGAAACCAGCTACATATGTCGGGTTTATATAAATGATGGATAAGCGAGAATGCTGGTAGATGGAGGATCAACTGTGAATATCCTACCACTCCAGACATTGAAATTGCTAGGCATCTCTACTAAAGACTTACAACTTGATCCATTATAATTCAAGGTTTAACGAAAGGCGGAAAACTCGAGAAGAAATGAAATGCGCTTGATGATAGGGGAATTGGAAATCACCTCATGGTTCCATGTAATAGATGCCAAGGTTACATATAATATCATATTAGGAGATTTGGATTCTAGCGATAATGTTGTCCCCTCCACACCCCACCAGTGCTTAAAATATTGTAAGGATGGGATGGAGAAAACAGTCAAAGCGGATGAAAATCCATTCGCAGTTGAAGAATCCCACTTTGGTGATGCCAAATACTACAAAAAGAAGGGCAAGTCACATCATGAGGAAGAGCCAAAGGCGGCCCAGGTACCTCCAGTACCTCAAATAGATACCTTATCTTTACAAGAAGTAGAGGAAGATCTAGTTCAAGCGTTCAAAGGCAAACACCTTACGTTCACCGCTTAAAGGTTTGTGACGCGAGCAAGGATCGAAAATAGAGAGCATATGGTACCATGGGTCAAGGGAACTTATGACCTCCCTCTTAAAGGTTGGCTCTCATCTGATAAGGATAAGCTATGGGACAACTTATTTCCCGGTGCAACAAGCAAAATACATAAAGGCTAAATGATACCTAAAAGTTGCTAAGGCAGAGAAAGGTTGGTATGTTAAGAACTTCGACCACGGGGATATACCACTCGAAACCACCGCTCACGTGTCCTAATAAAGAGGGTGACTAACCACCACTTAGAAGAGGTTAGTGAAGAGGCCCCTACAAACCAAATGCGTGATGAGCGGCCCTTCGGTATTCCTCGGGTTTGGGGCAATTTGACCCCAAGAAAAAATTAAGAGAAAATCGGAGTCTTCTAAGATTGGGGGCAAACACAAAAAGCAACAACCCAACTCAAGGAAATTTGTCTTTAGCGGAACTTGGGGAGGGCGACCTAGCGAAACATAGAGGAAGCTGTAAAAGGAAGAAGAGACTTATCGCCTCATGTTTCAACACGGAGGAACAAGAGGAAGATACGGTAGAGGGTACGCTGACCCAGACACGTGGGAAACGCCGTCCTTCCGAAGGGGAAAAGTTCATGGCCAAAAGATGCAGGAATGGGAGAAGTGGTGCTTGAATTCAAAGACACGCATCATGAAAACGAGTATTCCCTAGAAAAGGTAGAGAAACTAGAAGTTCAGCGCTATGTTCATGAGCAGACCTTATGGGAATACTCAGGTGGCGATAAATAGCGACACGTTAGACAATTTCTCAAAGGAAGCCTCAAGAGATGACCCGATTATATAAATATATATTCAAATGGAATATTGCCACCTCATAGAGAGGCGCTTTGGGTATGAAGGACAACAACACCACATTCTTGAGGGGTTGAGACTTCAGAACAAGAGAGGAAGGTATACGCGCCAAAATTTTACGCTTCCCGAGCTCGATAGCCTTAAAGGCCTACAAATCCACAGGGTTAGTGAAGGGAAAATTCCATGTCACTTTTTCATTTCTCGGTAAGGAAGGACAATAAGGCGGAACGCATGATATACGAGCCAGACATACAAGTCTCATCACATTGACTATTCCTAAAGAAATAGAGGAATTGGAAATCCAACGGGTATGTCTATATAGACAAACCATGCGGGAACGATGATACGGACAGCCGACCAAGTGACATCCTAGATAGATTCCTCAAAAAGGCATCAAGACTGGCAATATCACAGTATGTCCATGGCGGAACATTGTGGAATGACTGTCCGCCTCGAAGATTGATGACGAAATCATGAGTGGAAACAACACTTTTATCTTCATGAAATGGAGTTGATGGGTTGAGGCTTGGCTTCGACAAGAGACTATCGAGAACAAGAGTGAGATGCACATGCGGTGAAACCCGAGGTTCAAATACTTCTAAATAAACTCAAGTATTCATAAAGCACGGATAAAGCGCCCACTATGCTCCTTGTCACGAGGCTTAAACTATCAACGCCTCTCGGCGTAGGAATAAAGCGCAAACCTCGCAGGCGTAGGGATAAATTTGTCGACCTACGATATGAGTTAAAACATCAAACCCCTTTGATCACATTATCAGAGTATAACCATAACCTAAAATAACATCATGTTTGTCCCACTTAAAAGTTTGAGCTAAAAAGATAGCCAAAGCTGGCAGAGTTAAAGACAATAATGATAAAGTAAAGTTATGAAAGAGAAATGCATTAAATAAAGTCAAGAGATTTAATACATCAAAGCGAGAATAAGACGAAATAAAAGACAAGAATAAAGGTCAAAGCTACAATGATCTCCCCAAAGGTCTAGTCCTAGCGACTTCTGGAATCGCAAGCAAATGTCGCTTGACGTACGGACACAAACTTTGGATCTTTTCCTCAGATATGAATGCTGCTAAATACTTGGTTATCTCGATATCAGTGACAAACAACGGTTGCTACTCTTCGATCACAGACACGCGAGGTCAAATGCACGCATCTCAAGCTCGGCTAATTACGTGCTCCAACTTCTTTGTCTTGAACTTCATTTCTTTGCTTGAAATGCGGTCCCCGAAGGAATACCTTGAGAAGGAAAGCTTTTGTAAAACTTACCAAGAACTATCGGATGAAGCAATTCTTTGAGATTGTATCCATCTCCTCGTCTTCTAAAGCCCGAAGCGGCTTGTCATGCAGGTCGGAAAATCACTTGAACCTATTTGGGTCGGGGACCTTGAAAGTCTTAAATCGCTCTCTTCCTCCTTGATGCCATTTCGGGAAACTGCTTGGAGTCCCTCGCATTATCTTGAGGACTGAGAGAGGAAACTTTTAATAGAAGAATGGCCTACTGCTCCTTGTGCAATGGTAAATTAATAAAATTTGGTGGACATGACTACGCGCCACCTGTTAGCGGGAACTCAAAGAGATTCCCGGTATACGACAAGCTGCAGCCTCCCCGACTCTTATTGATGAAGAAACACTCCACTTCCCCAAAAAAGGGAATAAATCAGTCAAAAGAAACAAAAAGATTAATTCATAACACAAAAGAAAAAGAAAATACATGGTCTTTGATAGCGTAAATCGAGGACGAGGAGGGCATTTCACTTGGGAGATCGGCCCAGGAGAAGCTTCGCCTAGATCAAAGGGACGAAGAGGTTTCTTTTCGAGGAACACCTACGGCATTCTTTTGGGTCCTATCTTCCACAATGCGCTAGAGGAGCACCTTCTCTTGGAAGATCCAGACGACTGGAAAACCAAAGTAGAAGGATGAACACCGACTTAAGAAAGCTTTCTTTTCCCACATGCTTCGTAGATGCATTGCCCGAGGAATTTCGAGGAGGGAAAGAGCTTGTTTAGCCAAGTCTTATAGTTGTGATGGGACTATGGCATTTCGGTCGAGGAAACCAGTGGCCTTCTGATTTACCGGACAAGAACGTAAAATGGTGCGAGCCTCACTAAGGACATAAACCTTTCCTCTGCCCTTACCATGATACTTCATCATCTGAGGACCAGCCAGCCTGCTGGTGGCGGTATGCTGAGCATGCAAGTAAGACCCGACTGACCAAATAGGTGGTAGTAGGAAGCGGAGCCTTGAGAAGGGTTATCGAGAAAGTGATATAAAGAGATAAGAAACTCCTATAAATACAAGCAAGGACAAGAGGCACCAAACTAACCCTCGAGCCATTAGCCATGAAGCTGGCCATCTTGAATACACTAACATGAATAAGGTCTAGAGGCTCAGTAGGGAACAAAAATACACATAACCAACAAGCTAAGAAAGGTGCACTTTAAGCTAAACCTCCTCCTCCAAAATCAACACGAACTCCCGGGACATCAAGCGGGTCTACATCGGCGGAAATTCCAAGGATAGGGTCAAAAAAACAGATGATCTATCAAGGGGGCGGACAGGAAGAGTAACGGTCTGTACGCCTCGCCCACTTCACATGGAGCCGATTCCAGCCAATCCGAGCGAAATAGAGAACCTCCCTATCGGTGGCTAAATAGTGATAAACCGAGAGCAAAACCAACAAGATACAAGGATTCGAGCCTACGCTGAGGGGTAAGAGACAAACAACAGGCGTAGGGAGGACATAAATCGAAAAACGTCTATCGCGGGAACACGCTGGCTCAACAAATCCCACAAAGATTTTGACAGCTCCTAGGAATAATAAAGAGTATTGGTGGGGCGGGACTCAAATTCTTATAGAAAGCCTTGAGAAACTCATCGAACAATCATAAACACAAAAGAGAGAAACTTGTACACCGCCTCGATGAGGGAAGCCAGCTAGCAATAGAATGGCGCCACAGCATTGAGTACATGGCAGCCCGTTCAAATAACGAGGATAAGTAATCAAAATTACCATAAACCTTCAAAAGGACTACTTCCATTACTGCGACCGGGGAACTATCATGCTGCCAAAGAAAATAGAAGCCGAGGCGGGTCGGAAAGATACGTCGACCGCTGAGATAAAGAACCTTCTGCTGGATAGAAGACCCGACCAGGCGCTCCTCTCAGTAGGTGTACCAAAAAGGGCCATTTAACGCTTACAACCCTTTTAGCGGGAGATTGTGGATACTAAAGTAGTGACTTTGTATTCCTCGGGACCAACGTACTTAAGGTGGAAAATTCTCTACCTGGAGTGGTCTTGAAGATAACCATGGTTGTTGAGCAAAAACAAAACAAAAAGACGAAAGGCCATAAGTATCAAATCAGAAGCATTAAAAGCTTGAAGGCAAAACCAAATCAAGGCATAAAAAGCAGGATCAAAATCGAAGCCCGAGGAAAAGAAAGCTATGTGATACATACTATGCTTAAAGAAGGATGAGCAGCAACCTGGGAGACTACGTAGTCAAAGCGGTATTCGCCTCTCTTCGGCAAATGAAGCATCGCAACGTCATAGCGAGGTGATGAGGAGGAGAAGAGCGATGTCTCGACTCATAAATCCAACATGCTATCAAATCAAAAAGCAAGAAAGACATAGAGTCCAAGCCCGCTCCGGCGGAGGAGGTTGGATAACCGGTAGGAACGTTTAGCAGTTGCTCGCGTCCATGAGCAGGAATGTGTTAAGACAAAAGGCCGAAAAATAGAAATAAAAGCTTGATTCCAAGAGTAAGTGGTCAATAGAAAGGTAAGAAGGGCGTCCTCTTAGCTAACTAAATACCATCAAAGCACCAAGATGGGTTTGAGCCAAAGATGCCTAATCTTAGTAATATACTAGCTAACTTCGCGGCTATGGCTTCGAGATGAACCACGACATGTGATAATGGTAAAATGCATTACTCGATACAAACATAACAGCCAAGTTCACAAAGCAAATAAAACAAATCAGAAAGCGCTTCCTCATAAAGACTCAATTTAAATAAAGCATCGGAAGAGGGAAGAGAAATGATGCATCGATAAAGTTCCTAAGGTCCATACTAAATTGCAAGGGCCAACCTTACTCTACATGATTACTGGCTCAAAATAAACCGAAAGAAGGTAAAAAGCTGAAAATCAGCACCGCATTTAGAAGAAGGTTGAGCGACTTGCATAGTAAATCCATAAAATTACGAAATTTTGGAGAGAAGAACTAGACTTAGGCGAATGCGTGGCGACCCGGTTCATCCCAATCGGAGTTGGCGGAGAAGCGGTCTCTCGAAGATGATACGAGAAAACAATAGGCAGGGAATTCGGAACCAACCGAACCTCCATAACTTTCAGGCTTTGAAGCGAGGATTCACGAGGCCCACCATATATAAAGCGACCCGTCTATACATTATCTATCTGTGGTGAAGGAAATCACAAAATAGGTAGCAGGCAGAAAGAATCACGAATAGTTTACTAACGGTTGTCCTATTTTGACGAACCTAAGCAAAAATCCAAAAGATTAGTTTCTACTATTTTACACGTGGTTTGATTTTAAGAGGTTCAAACCATCAATGTCCACATGTATGAGCATATACAAAGATTATTACAAAGGTGTTTAATCCTAAGGTTATCATGTAACTACATAATCATCAAAATACTAAATTTTTAGTTTTTATGATAGTAACATATAATCTAAACATGAGAATCATCAATTAAACATCTAATGCATATTTACAAAAATTATTTAAGGTGCATCTACTCGAGTCCGGAAGGTGGAAGAAGAGTAAAAATTCTTACTTTATGCAAAAGCTCGAAAGGTTTCCTTTACAAAAGGTACTCACCAATTATTAGGGCTATATTCCAAAAAATAGCAATCCCTTAATTGAAACCTATAACAATTTAAAAAGTATAATTGAAATAATAAAATTTGCTTTATTAATACTACTACAACAAATAAATGATATCTTTCAAAAAGCAGTGTTTGGGATGAAATGACTATTTTTACATTTAGCAAGTGTAGTTGCAGTATGTTAGGGAACAATAAATGGAACTAGTCTTCAAAAAATCTTATTTGGGTGTGTATATTGGATCCCCTCTTTCTTACAGAGTATTGCTTAGTTCCTTCTATATCAGAAGAACCGACTGCGCCACCATCAACACACCAACAGCTGAGATCTCTCTCTCACTTACCACACCTTTCTTGGAGCTACTGTGTTTTCCTAATCCAATTTTTTTATTCGTCCTTCATTGATGTGGTGTCTTTAATGTATATACAATTAATAATTTTGATATTTATTCCTTATTTTAATTTCCATTTATATTTTAGTTGTAATAATCAAAGATAGTGATTATTTCTGAGGGTTGTTCACTTCATGAAAGATGTAACTCTTATCATATGATTATTTTTAAGATGGATTTTCCTTTTGTTGCAATGAATGAAAGGTGTTTGATTATTTGCTCTAATGAAGCTTTTAAACTCATTGGATTTTTATTGTTCCAAAATCATCCCTTGTAGGTTTGATAAGTTGACCAGAATCGACTTCGATTTAGAAGACGCATCATTAGTTGGTGAAAATGGGACCAACTGAACTTTTGAAAAGAAAAAATTGGGAAAGGGAATTTTTACAATACAATGGTTATTTGTTCCAAATATTGAAGGCTTTGTTCCAAGAAGTAAGAACAATGGAGATATGCTTTATTGATGGTAAATAAGCAAGGCTAGACTCAGTCTTGCTCAATATTATGAGTATATGAATCTTGAAGAAAGGTTTGCTCTTGAAGGTGAAATTGTCCGCAAATGCCTTGCACGCAATGAACAACAGTGTTCGTTTGTTGAGCTTGCAATTTTGGAGTTCATCCATCTGTTAGTTGAAACCATGGATCGCCATTTTGGGAATGTGTGCGAGCTCGATATAATGTTTTCACTTGAAAAAAGCTCACTTTATGCTGAAGGAGATGGTTATGAATGGGTGTATCGTTGAGACAAGCAAGGCAAACATTTTGATCCCAGTTCAGCTTATGGATAAAGCATCATCATAAGTAGAATAATGTCTTTGGAAAACAAGGGTGTTCGAGTCTTATTATCTGGATATGTTTAATGTTATCGCCATGTATCTCTGTAATTCTATCTTTGTGTTGGATAATGGATGATTTTCTTGTTAATGAAATTGGTTGAAGCATTTTGTTGATAATACTGATAATGGATAATTTTTACCATCATTACGATAAGATCATTAAAAAATTCATTAAATCTAACAAATACACCAGATTAGTTCAAAGAGTAAAACTAGCTATTACAATCATGAAATAACTTCCAGAATCAATGGGAGATGTTTCTAATAATATAAAATCTACAAGCAGTTAAAATCTCTACGAATATACCGAATTTTGATCTGAATTATCTACCGTGGATTTGAGGATATCAGCAACAATCACCTCAATCTCCACCGGTACTGCAATCTCTCCCCCGTAAGAGCTGACTCAAGAGTCGCTCTCTACTTCCAACCCTCGCCATCCTTCAATTAATGCGAATTCCAATCCATCCCGAACAACTAAGGCTTCGACATTGAGCACCTGTGAAACATAAGGAATACACTTATGATAGGCACCCATAAAAATACCATCGCTATCTCGAGAAACTACTCCACTTGATCCTTGATCTTTCTCCTTGTCCCAACTTGCATCTCAATTTAATTTAATACGCCCACTTTCCGGCATTTTCCAACCAAGTAATTTTAATTATCGGAACTGAATTCCTTTCTTCTGGGTTAGTATGACTATCACCCATACTGTTAGCAAGCTCATAGTCAACAAGTTTAACAGATTCTAACAGTGGCTATGATATCAATCTATATCCCTACAAATAATCTCTTGTTGTTCAAAATCAAAAAATCTTTTCTGTTCAATCCTACTTTCATTCAACTTCATTTCCTTCGCACCAATATAGAACCAAAAACATGTGTAAGATAATGACCACTTTTTGTATGGTTCCAAATAACTCTATCATGAATTCTTTTGCCTACTTAAAAGGAATAGCCAAACTCTTCTCGCCTCCTGTCCCTGCTTATGATACTCTTCCCATCCCATATTTTCTCATTCATAAAGGAGGAATTACGGAAATAACGGTCCTTCAAAGGGCTTGAATTCTGAGCAGGTTTGCAAAATGTCTTCCCATTATATGACCATGGTTCCTTTCCTTTAACACCATTGTCATGTACTTGATCTTGTACCTCAGTTGAACAAAGCACCCTTATATTCTTTATAGTAGCTTATTGTACTGAATGTATCAATTAAATCTGTTAGCTGGTATGAAGAAGATATTGATTCGGTAGCTTATTGTAAAACATTTACAAGAGTTTTGCATGTTGATTTATTAGATGTTCATACTTCATTATTGATTCAGACATTTGCAATACATGATTCACTGCTAAAGATACTACTCCAAATAACACTCCATTCATGGACATATTTACCCAACTGATTCATACTAACAGTTTCTTTTCCCCCAAAAGCTACAACAAAGCGTCATACTCTCAAAATTTGTCCGGACATAATAGCATTGATGGAACAATTATATTCCTCTCGCGAAGAAAGCACGGGGTCGGGTAAGAAGATGTAAATGGCTTTCCAAGAAGTGTTTAATCCAATTATGAACTGCTTTTACTTAAATTAATCAGAATAGAAATCTAAACTAAAAAGATAGCTTGATTGTAATAAACTAGCTAAACTTTAAACTTAACAAATAGCAATTAAAAGCGTGATAAACTTATGAATGTAACGATTACCAAATGACTTCATCACCTAACAAGAAGATTCTCTATCCGGGAAATACATTTATCAACACCAACGCCACTTCTCGTTACCGCTATACCGTCGGCCGCTGGTTCACCGAAATGTTTCGCTTAATTAATCTCCTATGTCAATGCCAGTGAAATTAATCACTAAAAACCCGGCTAGCTGAAATTCATCGAACCAATCAACGTGTCAGACACTTCCGTATAACAACCCACTAATCAACTAACTGCCGATCTATTACGCCTTCCTTTCTATCGGTTACATACTACTGTGATTTCATAAGACCTAAAACAATCAATCAAATTAAGTTCAACGATTAATACCACAGAAGTATAATAATTCCAAAATCCCAATAAAAAATACACCGTCAAGCGCTACATCAAAAACCCCCAAGAATAAAAAAAATTTAGCTACTACCATAACAAATAATTCAGCAAATAGTCATTATCGTAAAAGAGAAATTATCTGGTAGTATTTAATAAAGAAGTAGAAATACTATCAATTGGCCTTCAACTAATCGCATAAAAAGAGATAATAAACCGCTGTCGCATACGCCGCTGTTGAACTTTGAATTAATTACTGCTTGCGCCGCATATGGAATGAATATATTAATATTCACCGTCAAGCTGACTTAGCAGTTAACTCCCATTTTATTCTCCATGTGCCAGCACCCGCCCACCTTTTCCTTTTTCGATCACTTTTGTCAATCCCTTCCTTAAAAATTGGCGCTACTCCCCGCAACTTCTTTTTAAGATTTTCCTCGTCTAAAATAGTATGAGTATTTCCCAAATAATAGTACAAAAATATCTAATCTGATAATAGAAGGGTCATTTGTCAATTAAAACAATCAAAACAACCTAATTATGAGTAATAAAGTTAATTCAAAATCATCCTAAAAACTACGAAGAAATATTCTGAATCAAACCCCCACACTTGAATCATTACTTGTCCTCAAGTAAAAACATTCAACATTATTTGTCAAGTATATCCCCAAGTCAACGTATTTTAGTTAACATATTGTGAACAAGTCTTCAACGAGACTTATCAAGACTTTTAAATTGCCATCAAATCTTGTCAAATCCTCAATTAACACAATCTTCCTAATCCATCATATATTCAAACACCTCACAGAGCCGGATATCTCCTCAACCTTCACACCACTCAACAATCAGATTTTATAAAAGGGTTGTTTACCTCACCCTAAAGAGCAAGACACATTCTACCATGAAGTTTATAGCCAATCTAAATACCTCCGAATCCATCATGCATGTAACATAAGTCGAGGTCTTTTGCTGTGGCTGAATTAAAAAAGGCGTAGAAACATTTGGCTCGACTAAACATGAGAAATTATGAAATCTAAATAAATTCACCAAGCGCAAAGCACATAATTTCAATAATCCACTACACAAACATGGAGCCTCTCACACATTTTGGCTTACTTATTACTCATAATTCGACATACAACAGACTTTTTTCAAACTACGCTGACCCCGAATCGAAACAACACAATAAAAACAAAGTATTTTTTTCTTTTCTTTTTCGGCTGACAAGTATTGCTGCCCAAGAATATTTCTCATCAAGAGTAAACTCTAGCGATTTTCTAACTCTTGTATACACCAACAATACCTAACACTATCTTCGATAATGCACTGGCGAATCTAAAAGATATCACAATCCCCAAGAAGTTCAAAAGTTTGAGCACCATAAACCGGCGCTTTGTACTGCTCCAACGAGGTTTAAAACAAAACAAGAGGTCTAACATAAGGCTCAACTGGCTATACTGGGTGGATTTAACATTGTTGGTTTTATGGGAAAAGTGGGTAATTTCCTAAATTGCTCCATCATTCATGTAACATTCAAAATCAATAGTAATTCAAAACAAGTTCAAGAATTGTATCTGTTAACAATAATATCAAATAAAAATTTAAATAATCAAGTGCGCAAAACTCATGTATATAAAATATCCATCATCTAGAACTAAAAATCCTAATCAACATACGATCACGCAAAGCTAGCGCGAATTAAATATATCTGAATCCAAGCCTATAACCTTAGTCCACCTACTAATGTCCCCTTCACATGCATCATACACTACACCATCAACTTAAAGATAGCTGCTAACAAATTAGAAATTCTAAAAGTATCAAAGCTTACGTGACTCCAATTAACATTAAACCTCCTCGAGAATACACAAATGTCAAGTCCATCCCCCACACTTAAATTGACATCGTATTCCCACCTAAACAGATGATAATACGATTGAAAGGAGCAAAGAACCATTTCATTTATTACTACCAAACAGAAATATTGGCTAAAAAAATAAAAAATAGTAGTAAAATAAGGAAACATAAATGCAATGAAAAGAAAACAACTAAAAGAAAGAATACGAAAGCATTCTAAACCCCTAAGAGTCACTAGTATCATCTCCTCACCTCGCAAAATAGACATCAACCTTCGCCCGAGGCGGTTCAGTTGCTTCCGGGCCGTGTTGACTGCAGATAGGAACAAAGACATGGAGCCCTGCACTGAGTGGTAACAGTGAGGCCAGATGTTAATGTCCAATCCTTCGGCTTCAGGTCCATCCATTGCGGCCCAACCCTCGAAATGCCACTTTTTCAAAGTATCAACACTAATAAGACATAAATTCCTTGCTCATATTCGCTCGTCAAGAATCTTGACCTGTAGAAACAAGGAACTTAGTAATCACACACGGGTGTAAGAACAAGCATTGAGTAGTCATGAACAAATTCTAGCATATTGTGCAGTTCACTGCATTCCGCCCACGAAGTCATGAGTTGAATTCTTTTAGTGTTTACCTCATGAGATAACATGTCCTTGGAACGCACCGCGTAACACAACTAGTAGTAACACATTACAATGCAAAAACGGCGAATGTTTATTTTGGGCATTTAGTTGGCAATTTAAGCATAACGGTGCGATCGAAGCACCTCGAATCTGGGAAAATGCTCGTAAATCACGTGCCTCTTAGGTAAACTAAAGTCATCCTCACTCAGATAAATCCCCCAGACATAAACAGTATCCCCACACGCATCAGACAGATTTGAATCAGTATTTATGATTCCATTAACCATAGTTTCAAAACTCCTGTCAGGACTCATCCTCGCTTTATTCTGGCCAATATCGGGTATAAATTCACATACTTGGTCCTAGAAAACTTAGGTTCAATGTCAAGAATCAGTTCCTGAGAGTACTTAAAAAGCGCATTAATACCTAACAAGTGTCACTTCGGCCAGGCTAAAACGTGTTTCGAATGAATGCATTATCTGGGATGGAATCATACCACAAACGATTCTCCCTCAACTGAATCAAGTCGTTTGAAGAGGGCACAAATCAAATATCAGACGAAAGAGGCCCTTCAGAATAGATTGCATTTAGGACGACTTGTAGAGACTTTCTAGAAACACCGATAACCTTTAGAATTGGGGTTTGGGGTCATGTTGCTCAATAAATGTAGACACCAAGTAAACAGACAATTCACAATTAAAGTTAACTCAACAACACCAATAAAAAGAAATATACCACACAAATCCCAACGTCAACAATTAAACACAATAATAAAAGAACAACACAATAAAAATCAGATTTTTTTTTTTTTATAAGGAACCTCAGCGAAATTAAAAAAAACTGAATGCGCCGATTTATATGAAACCGAAAAATAAAAAAAATAAAGAAAATCATCACTAATCAACAAATAGTAATAATAATAAAAAAATTGAACTGTAAATTTGGGGATTTAAACGGGACGGCCTAGAGATGAGTGCCATGGAGTGAAGTCATACGGATCAAAGTGGCAGAATCACGGACCTCGCTACCTGAGCCGGAGTCGAACTATCATGGCAAAAAGAATTGCAGGAGTCATGCTGAGGTAAATGAAACCAAGCATGAGTGAGTCTCACCGAGGGAAGTCCTGATGAGTCACTTGTTGAAAAAGCAGCTGGGAAAGAAAAAGAAAGTGAAAGTGAAGTGGGGGAAAGTGTCCTATCGCTTTAGGCTCCTTCTTAGAATTTTTGATTTTTTTTTTTTAATAAATTATAGGTTCAAATTACCGGCCAAATTTGGGCAAGTCTGAAATAAGCTCCCAAATCAAATTTACTGTGGGCCAGTAAGGTGCTCGAAAATAGTTCCCCAACCACTGTGACCAATTTGGGCAGACTTAAACATTTAAAGAAATAGAAATTACATCACATTACTTCCACCAAGCGCCGTATTTAACGCTCCGAGCAAAAGCACGGTTTACTTAATTATATACGGAGTTCAATGAACTCACGACTCCTTCCCAGGTATTCCCTCTGGGAGCATTCTTTCTGCCTCCTGGTGTCCATTCACTTAAATGTACTTCCCTGCGGGTCGATTTTCAACTTCAACAAACATGGGAAATGCTGTTTTACTCATGAATCTTACTACCCATCTTTGATTTTAACTTCTACCCTCGAAACAAACTATAGACGCCGAATTGAATAAACAAAACCCTACTTTGGTTCATAATTTTTCTCCCATCGCCCTATCACGGTGTACCCCTTGTCCTCCAGCATCCTAGCATTCTCATAAGCGGCCTAGCCCTCAACTCATCGTTGCTTCCTCGCTCACTGAGCTTCCTCTCCTATCTCAAATAATCCATCAAAAATTGCTTCGACAGTCTGGTCATGCCTTTTATGCTCCAAATTCCACTGCAAAGGCGTTCTTTACCATAAACTAGTCTGTAGTGATTCGGGCCATAACGGGAGTGTCTTATAGTCGCTCTCACGGCCCACAATGTATCAACAACTTCAAGTGACCAACTTTCTCCTGTTGTTCATCGGCTTCTCCAAAATATCCTTCATTTGTCTGTCATAGCTTTCCACTGCCTGATATAAAGTTTAAAGCAACACGATGAGTAACATTATATTTCTTCAACAGCAGACAAAGAAGAATTACAAAAATGTTTACCCCCATCACTGATTAAAACTCTAGGGGTTCCAAACCTTGAAAATATCGTGTCTTTAAAAACTTGACAGATATTAGAAGTTCTAGCTGCAATTGCCTCTTATCCCATTTAGACACATAATCAATAGCAACAAGTATATATTCAAAAACCACAAGAATTGGGAGGATCTTACTAAGTCAATTTCATACATCAAATAACTCAACTAATGATTATTTTGTCGCGGCATCTCTATTTCTCTTACCAAGGCCACTGTTTTTTGGCATTTATCGTGATTCAGACAGAAAAGCCAGCAAGATCTTTAACAAGCTGACAACATAGAACCCGGCTCAAGTATCTTCAAAGCCGCTTTTCTTACTCCAAAGACCTCCGTGAGTTCGGCACACAATGATTCAAAAATGCTCTCCCTCGGCTCGGCCTAGAACACACTGCCTGATAACTGATCGCATATTTGAAAAGGTACTGTGGTCCTCCCAAGAGAAGTATCTCACCTCTCGATAAGAATCGCTTCCTTTCCGTGAATCTAAATTCAGGAGAATAATACCCCGAGGCAAAGTTAAAATTCACAATATCGCCAGTCCACGGCTCATTCCATGCAACGATGAAATGCTCACGTGGTAAACTTCATTTGGCTGGTATTAAATTTCCACCCATAAAGATCATTAGACCATTCTACTCCTAAGCAACCTGTATACAAATGATCACATTATTCACACCTTTTTATCCTCGATTATAAGATCAAACTCTCAGTAGAATCCATCTGAATTAATCAAGTTTCATATAGATTCTTCTTAGTTAACAAATATTTTAACGCGGAATGATCAAGATAAACAATCACTACAACCAAGAGATAAGAAATGAACTTGTCTAAAGCAAATAACCGCAAGTAATTCTTCTCAATAGAAGGTAATTTATTCACAAGATCATTCAAAGTTCTACTAACAGTAATGAATTGGCCATGCAAAAGTTATCAACCTTTTGTCCTAGCACAGCCTCCTAAAGCATAATCAAGAGATCACACATCAACTCAAAACGGAAGCTCACCAATTTGGCGCAATGCTATCAGGGCAAATATCAACTTCTCCTCAATGTAACAAAAGAATTCATGCAACTCGACTAAACCTCGAATTTAACATCTTCACCAAGAATGGAAAAGGGGCTTACGTACTTTTGAAAATCTTTTATGAACCTTCTATAAAAACAAGATGCCCTAAGAAACTTCATCGCCTTTACATGTAGTGAAAGTGGGCGAAAAGTTTTGATATAACCTCTATCTTAGCTTTTATCAACCTCTATGCCCTCAGAGAAACAATATGTCCTTAGTACGCCTCCTCTGCTTAACCATAAAATGACATTTTTCCCAAATTTTAAAGTTAAATGGGTTGTTTTCAACACAGCGCTTAGAACTGCATATTCGGGGATGCCTAGGCAATTTTCAAAACGACTCTCCAACAATTAAAGTCATCCATAAATACCAATAAATTTTCAATCATATCGAGAAAAATGGATAACATGCATCTCAAATGTCTAGAGCATTACATAAACTGGGGCAGAACTGCATTTAAAAAGCGGCAAAGTCAGGCGTGTTTTCTCTCTGATCCTCTGAGCCATAGTATCCGAAACATCTGCATAAACCATATCTAGAAAACAATAATACGCACGACTCCGCCAACTCTCCAAAGATTTGATCAACGAGTGTGGAAATGATCCTTTTTAGTAACAGTATTTAATTTCCGAAAATCAATGACCATTCTCGACCCTGTAACTATCCTGGTTGGCACTAGCTCATTCTTATCATTTAAGACTACCGTGATACCAGACTTTTTGGGAACTACGACGTGATTAACCCACTACTATCGTAGGAAGGGGATAAATAATAATTTAAGATCAAGCAATTTAAGCACCTCTATTTATCACCTCTTTTCAAATTTGATTTAACTCCTTTCAGTAGCATTCTCATAGCTTAGCTGCTATCCTCCAACAAGATTTATGCAACAAATGGATTCAATCCCCTCATATCAACAAAGAGTCCAATTCTATACTAACATTGTCCTCGGAAGACTTCCATCAAACTCTCCTCGTGAATCCTAGTTAAATCAGTAAATAACAACCGAAGCTGCTTTCATTAGTACCAAGATAAATATATTTTAGATGGGATGGTAAGGGCTTAAGCTCTAACTTAGGTGGTGAAATCACGGAAGGACAATTTTTAGAATTAAAATTACTTCCAAAGAGTCTAATACGAATTTTCAGAATAATAACCGAGTTTCATCCACCTTCCTTTACGCATCATTACTTCATCCTCATCACGCTTATCAAGAAAGTGAGAGCTAATTTTAATCCTATCCTTTATATCAACCATGAAGCTTGGAAAATCTCCTGATTTCATCTCCTCAATACCTAAACATCTAACCGACTCAACAGTACGCTTCGTGATTTTCAACAATGAGAATTCAACAAAGCCGACTGCCAATGTGCATATAGTTAACTTCCCATTTTGCATCATTGAAGCCTGTAGAG